>MDKI01051847.1:0-47272 GCA_005239505.1 Nicotiana paniculata | reverse complement strand
GGGAGGATCGGGTTACGCGTCGCAACATGCCTATATGTGGATCGGGTTGTGCGCCGCAGCGGTACCGTACAGTGCTGAGTGACTGAGTGTGACGAGCGAGAATTGAGACAGCCGGATTGAGTGCTCTGAGAGTGTGAGTACTTGGGGTTTCGTTGTGTTGTATCACATATGATATTCATATTGGCTGTAGACATAGAGATGTCATATTTCTCATATCAGTCATACTTGACATATTTTATATGTATTGTACTTAACTGTTGAACCTGTAAGCATGTCACTCTGTACTTTTTTGTATTTGTTTGAGCTCGTCACTGCTTTCAGTCCAAATG
This sequence comes from Nicotiana paniculata, assembly GCA_005239505.1. NCBI lineage: Eukaryota > Viridiplantae > Streptophyta > Magnoliopsida > Solanales > Solanaceae > Nicotiana > Nicotiana paniculata. The sequence continues at coordinate 46,943 of MDKI01051847.1, read as the reverse complement.
TTAGACTTGTTACTTATTGAGTTTGTTGTACTCACGCTACACCTTGTACTTCGTGTACAGATCGAGGTGCTTCTGGGCACGACGGTTGCTGGTTCCTAGCGTTTCATCAGTTCGAAGATCATCGAGGTAGCTGCCTTGGCGTCCACAGACTCTGGATCTCCTCCTTTATCTTTCAGATATGATTATACTGTTCTACTTTCCTAGACAACGTTCCATTGGTTAGATCGTGTAATTATATAGACGCTCATGTACTCCGTGACACCCGGATCTTTTGGGAGAATTTTTTTTGTACTGAGTTACGGTGTGTACATTCAATTTTTATGAGATTCTTACTTATTTAAACATATTTCCTATATATTTGAATTTAAAAAATGTTGGTATGTGTGAGATGTTGGCTTGCCTAGTACCAGGATAGACGCCATCACGACATGTCGAGTTTTGGGTCGTGACATAATTTTAGTAAAGATAAATTATATAAATTCACAAAATTTAAAGATAAATTGTTTTAAAAATTCAATATCATATCCAAATACAATATTAATATGCAATTGTGTATTCGGATTAAATATCTTAATCTTAAAGATGCCCCTTAATCTCAATAATATTGTTCAAATACTGTTGCCTTTTTGTAGTTTATTCCTTTTTTATACGGTTATACTATTAACTATCCCATCATAAGAATCAATAGTGTTTTTAATTCGCACCTTTAACCTATCGGTTGATAGTGGATATTCTAGATTATATATATTCTTATTTAATCAATTTCCTTGAGATCTATTTCTTAACACAATTTAAACATGACAGAATCATATGAAAACTAGAAGCAAGAAACTCGACGAAATGTTGGTCTTTTCTTAACTTTTTATATATTTTTAGTGTGACGCGGTCTGTGGTCAATAACCTGACACCCATAAAACTAACTAATTCTGATGAAAGTTTACATTACAATTTTTTAACTCTTGTAATGGGAGATTTGAACCAATATATATATATATATAAAAGCGCAATTTGGCATCATAATTCAATTTACGATGTCATGTTTGTCAATTAAATTAGCAAGATTATATATCATTTAGATGCATTTGTTGGTATTGTCATCAATAATTATTTACATTATCCAAATTCGGACTTGGCGGGTGGTTTGGACTTTGGATAATCTTAGACTAGTAAGAGGATATGATGGGGTATTATGTGGCCCCATTTAGATATCCATAATAATGAACAAAAAGAAAATATTTGTATGCGTAATGGATAATGTATTGTTTACATTTTAATCATTTTCTTTATGTGGGGGAAGGTACTGTAGCTTCCTATTGGTGCGATTGGAATAATACTAATTAAGAAGAAAAATAGTGCCCCTTTTCGAATAAAATAATTTGTCATTCTACATAAATTTTCGTTAGCAATATACAATACATTTCTAAATAAACTATAAGTATCAAATGGCACCTTGTTTATCACACTAATTTGTCCATATTTTATTTGATATGTATACCAAAACGATTGAAGAATAATTGGGTACAAGACTACAAGCTAAACTATTATCACAAAATAAATTATAGTATTATTCAATTTTCGATTCAGTCATATCAATAAATAGCAAAATTATAAAAGTATATATTAATTAGATGGCGTTCTTCTTCTACATATACATTTCGTAAGAAGGTAAATAATACAATTAACTTGTACTGCACTAAGTATTGTACCTAAAACAAAAGCCGTAAATTCTACTTTACAGGTAAAGGCGTAGTGTAGACGCTAGATCATCTAAGGTTTTGGAGTTAATTTATTGTTTACCTTAAAATTTGGATAACAATTAAAGTTATATTGTAATTTTAAGGATATGTGATTTCACTCAACACCAATTGGTAAATATGGAGATGAACAATAGAATTAAATTGTAAATAAAGCAAACCAGTATGCAGATAGAACTCAGCCCTCGAGTCGAAGTACTCCCGAACTGATAAGTACAAGAACAGTTAAAAGATAGAGCAAGTTGATGAACAATAATGTAAGCGAGAAAGAAAGAATTGTATTACTTTGATATCTGTGAATAATGATGCCTTACAAATGATTAGAACTCCCCTTTATATAACATGAGAATTCTACTTATGGTTTAACCTAATTACAGAAGGAAATCACATAATTAGCTAATTAACTGCTTCTGATTTGATCCGTTCCAAAATTTACGCCGTAATCCTCGACCAGTCACGGAGATCTCGCTCTTCCATGATTAGGCCTTCTGCGATATCACTCGGTGTTTGTCTTTCTTGGCTTCGATTGTTACCAACCTCGATCTCGAAAGAGACTTCAATCTCGATGCATCAACTTCGTGATTTAGTCGAAACCGATCTTCGATGCAACATTCCGGTCTCGATCAAATAGTAAAATCGGGTGGCCCCGATTTTAACCGTATACAGATGGTTCCTTCATTTTTTGGAGTGTAATGACAAGAAACGAATTGAGCCTTCGATTTTTTGGACCTCGACAAATTGTGACGTCATCCCCGGGACGTAAGCGATGGAAGTGACCGAAACATCTCGTCGGTACAATTCCCAGAATCACTAGTGAGCGTCAGTTGGTGGTCGGCTACTAGTGATATTGAACCGTCATCGTAAATCCATAAATAGGCCTTCTCCTCATTGAATCAAACTTTACTTTCACTTTCTTCCAATCTTCTAAGATTTTACCTCTCCCAAGTTCTTCCCTTCTACTAATCTTCAGGTTCTGCCAATCTTCAAACACCAAATCTTACTACCTTCTTCCTTTCTCAAACTTATAAAAATGGCGAAAACTTCTAAAACAGTTCCCCAAAAGGAGAAAGCTTCTTCTTTACGGCCGGCCGGTGACAAAATACCGGTGGATCCGCTCCCTGAGGAGTGCGTTCCTGTCGCGCACCCTTTTTTCCTCCTCCTCAGCGGAAGATCGGGTTCATGACATTGGTTGGGACAACTCTTTCCTTTTGGGAAAGGGGTTCGCATATTTTGAAGAGTCGCCACCTAACGATTTTAACGGTGCATTAGGGCACCTAAGGGGTTTAATTATAACTATGTTGCTAACTAGAGATTTGGGTAAAGGCTTGAAATTATCATAAGGGGAAGGTGTTAGGCACCCCTCAGGATCCACAAGTGTGGTTCCCGACCAAATGGTTTCGTGAATTTGTGCAAATAGCAAATAACAAGTAAAGGCTCAAATAAGAGGGGATTTAAGTCTTAAGCATACAGGTGTTTAGAAAAACAGTAGGTGTAATTACGAACTATCGTATACAAGTGTCCTAGGTTTATAATAATATGGATCACATCAATGCAATACCCGGTAATCACTCCTCGAAGAGGGGCTACACGTGGTATTAGCGCACCGGTCATCATATCCATATTCCACCCTTCCCACCCCGTGAAGGTAATTAAAGCGTGTGTTGGTCACAGATTCTATTGCGTGCTATTACCCGTTCCATCCTATCAGTCCTGGAGGAGGTCAGGACTACTATCCTAAAAGGTAGGTACTAGGCAGACCCTCAGGTTTAAATGGGTAAGATTCTAAGGCGACAAGAAAAGAACATATAGGACTGCGGTCAATGGGAAACACATAGGAGCATATAGAAAGCTCAGATTTTCCTCCGCAGATAATGCATATACTTAGCACGACTCAAACACATATTAGGGCAGTGCTATTAATTAAGATCATAAGACATGGTATCTAGGTGAATTCAGAGGATAAACAAATAGACAGACTTGTTTTATAACTCAAGAAAAACATGCTCTTAATCAGTTTGCCTACTGATTTAAAAGTACATATTAGTGTTAAGCAGCACACACAAGAGAGACAAATTCCTAATTTTTGAAAAATTAGTCACCTAAGGCTTGCCTAGGCGGGGGACAATGTATATTAACAGAATTATTAAAGAAACTGTGGCAAATTGTTACCTAAACATGTTTTATAGGTTGTTCAGAACACAGAAGCATTGCCAGTTATTTGTTTAGAGAAAACTGAGTGGGGTGGTTATACTTTTTATACATTAGTAATTAGACTAAATGTAGTTGAGCGATTAGGGCCCTATAACATGATATCCAATGCACATATAGAGATGCAGAATGATGCGTATGCAGAATTCCTAAGCATGATTTCTATATGCTCAGTAATTACAGTATTAATCACGGTTTCAGAAGATGCTAGAGTGATAATTTATTTTAATATTATTTAGCCTAGAACAAGATTTCTAAGCGTACATGGCAGTGTGGAACATGATATTAGAGGATATCATTTATTAGCAGGATTTTTCTAAGTAAAAGTGAACATGCTAAAACAGTAGGTATGAGACATTTCTAAGGCATGAATTTGAACATATGGGCCTAAACATGATCTGTATTGCACAGATAAGAAATAAAATCAAATAGCATGATTTCTAATGCATGAATTTGAACATATGGGCCTAAACATGATCTCTATTGCACATATAGGAAATAAAGTCTAATAGAATGATTTTCATCCCTTTAATAGCTAATGCATGCGTAGCTACCCCTCCCTTTTCACTATCCATCCCCTGAGTTGTTTACAAATTATTACATGCCAGGGAATTATGAATTATCCAACCAAAGGAAAATAAGAAGTTACTTCTATAGGGAGCCTTCAATTAGGCCCAGATCTTCCAAATCTCACTACCTTATGGGATTGCATAGCCTTTTCATAATCCGTATGTGTCAGAGTTCCCTAAGGACCTCAAGGGCTCCCGGGCAGTGCTTACACCCAGACATAGCCAAAGAATTAAACATGTGCAGTGTGAAAGTGCCAGCCTTGTGTGTCAGAGTTAAGAGGGTACTCAAAGGGTTCCCAAAGCAGTGCTCACACGAAGGGGGCTGAACTTAGACTTCTAAGAATGGATGTGAGAGTGCTTTTTTATTTAAAAGGATTTAAGTAAGGAACAGTTTTGAGAAAGGTAATTAAAAAAACAGTTTTTTGAAGAAGGAAATAGAAGCTTAACACCACAAAGGACCAAATAGTCCAACAAGCACAAACAGGGGTAATGGGATTAGGGAAAAATACAGAGCATGTAAGGGCATACATACAGCAGGCAGATACACACACATACATACAATCAGGAACTCCTAAGGGTCTAGAGGATCAATGGGTCCAGTGCTAGGTCAGGTTAACACCTAAGGCCATGGTTAAACTAATGTACCATTCATAGGCATGTAAGAAATAGGTGCTAAGTGTAAGGAAACATGCTGGTCATAAACAAATAAAGCCTAATTTAAACATGCAGAGGGGAGTTCAGGATCCTAGATACATGCTGAAGAATAAGTAAGCAAGTTGGAAGCATGCTGAATCACAACAGTAATGAAAACATGTTGGTTTGAGGACTGAAATATAAATTAGAACATACCAGTGAAGTGAAGAAAGCAATAACACAAACAGGAAAGTAGGAGAATGCACAATAGTTAGCCTTGGCTTGTAGCCGGCTAACCCAGAGTAGTAGTAATTAGCACAGAAGAGAGAGCAGAAAGTCTTTTAAGTTGTGAGAGAGATTTTTTGAACAGATTAGTTCGTGTGTGTGTCGGTGTATGAATAGAGTATATATAGTTTTGAAAACTTGATGAAAAATAAGGAAAGAATCAGAAATAACCAGTGATTGTGGGACTGAATATCAATCAGTACCCAATTAGTACAAGTATCCCTATAATCAAGGGAGTACTTCACACGGTGAGTTTTCAATAAGGAAAGAACCATATATAGCCTAGAGGAATATAAGAACAGTGTAAGTATGATAGGCAATTAGGTATCCCTTAACTGAAGGGGTTAAACTCAAACGGCTAGTAGGTAAAATAATAATTAAGGAAAGTTCTTATGCTTGTAACATGTAAGGAAACAGTTTCACCCTTAATTCAAGCATACAATTGAGACTAGGTTCAGAAGATTTCACTTAAGAAAATAGTAATAAATTAACAGTTAATCAATCATGTAACAAGGTAAGAAAACAAAGTTGGAAATCAATAAGACCATTGATGTATGGCTAGAATTCATGGTTTAACACGTTATATGCCTTACAATTTATGTGCGTTAATGATAAAAATACACTTCGTATGTGCCTAATGGAGTCTATTTCATGTGTAGGTGAATTGGAGATGGAAGCCGAGCTAAATGGGTGCATAAACGTCGAAAATACGCTCAAGAGGCGAAGAGGAGTGCACCGGGTTATAGCCGGGCATTTGCGCTGTAAAGCCTGGTCATACCAGGCTATAGCTGGGCGTTTGGGCTATAAATCCTGGTAAGAACAGGCGTTATTCAGGCGTTTGAGCCTTAAGGCCAGGCCTGGCCTGACTTTATCCAGGCGTTTGGGCCATAAAGACAGGTCCCTGGTCTGGTCCAATCCGAGTTTTGAAGATTTTAAGTGTTTCCCGGTTTGAATAGAAGTCTCCTACATGTTTAGGGTTTGTCCCAAAAATAGAAATAGACCCAAAAACACAACTGGAAGGGAGGGATGCCATTAGAGACAATAGACGCTTGTGGAATACTACTCAGAGAAGCAAAACATTGATTTTTACAGCTTTTATTCATTACTTTGTAGTTTAATTATGCTAGTTATTTTAGAGTTGATTATTATGAGCATGCGTAGCTAATTTCTTAATCTAGGGTTTTGGTGGAACCCGTTGGGGGATGAACTTATTGTGATATTAATATAGCTTTGATTGGTTGATTAAACTCTATTGTTCAACTACATTCTTGTTGCAGTTGATTGAAGGGCCCTCAATTAGCTGTTCCTATTTATTATGTATCTACTTGGGAGAAAGTATATATTTAGGTAGTTGTTTGAACAACACCACTCCCAGAGTATAGACGAAAGTCATAACCGAGGGTTTAGAGGTTGGATTAGAGATAACGATACCTCGGGTGCAATCTAAAGTGAACTGTAATGCAATCTAGCTAGCGTAACTTGAGAGAGTGCGTCTAGTAAATTATCATAATTACTTGAGAGAGATTTATGGTAGATAGAGTGTTCATGATTGATTGAGTCAACTAATCAAACTATAAGAAATATCCGAGAAGGAAGTTCACCGACGAGGGAAACCATAACCTTAGACCTTTATTATAATTGATTACACCATATTGTTAGTTAATCGTTAGTTTATTAATTTTGTGAGTAGAAATAGTAAAACATTAACAATTGATATTCAAAAGTCTTGAGAAAATTGATTAAGTAAAATTTTCGTATTCTGACGGCTTGATTGATACGTAAATTCCCTGTGGGATCGACTCTGGGCGTAATACCCCGGACTATATTTGCAACGCCCGTTTAGTCTTTATATAAGACATAGTTGAGCGTGATCAACCATCTCATAAGAAATCAGGGATTCGAAATTGGTACTAATTAAGGGAAGGCCTCATGTATCTAAGGAAACATTCAGAATCAGCAGAGGATAGCGTATAAAAAATCAGTAAAGTACTACTCATAATTATTCAGGGATTCAAGACAGTAATGATTCAAGTAGGGTGAACACACAAGAAGCAGCAGAATAAAAGACCCAATAGCATAGTGAAGCAATAATCACAAAGAAATAGGGATTACTCATGGGAAACATACACACATACAAATCGAAAGAAAAGACATGCTCAGCATTTAGAACACAGTGTTAAAACTAAATAAATCATGATTAAGAGTGATAAAACGTTTAAGCATAGGAGAAAAATCACTTAAACTTTGAGAAATCGTTTGAAGAAAAGGTTTCAGAAACCCTAAGTGAAAAACTTGATTAAAAATGGGAAACCTTTAAGAAAAATGTAATAATACTCATAATAAACCCGGATCTAGTGTAGATCTAAGAGAATATGAAGGTTTTTGAAGAAAACATGTAAAAAGCTTCATGATATACACATATCTAAGACAGATCTAAAGGAATCGTGAAAATACCAGGGGTTAGGGTTTCAGAGAGTTAAATAAACAAGAAAAACCTTAAAGATATTGCCAGCGTTAGCCGGAAAAGTCATGGCTCTTACTCAGACGGCCGAAGGAGGCCATAAGATGGCATGAGGGACCATAGGTAGGAGCTGAACCGCTCCAGGTTCGCCTGAGGGCCTTAGGGTATCATTAGACCGGTGTAGGGTGAAGCAGTAACCAGGAGATAGTGAAAGACCACAGTTTCCGGCGAGGTAACTAGCCGAAGAAGACGAACAAACTCCATTGGAGGTGGAGAGACAAGGGAAGTTCTAAAGAGAACCAGAGAGAAATAGAGAGAGATAGAGAGAGAATGAGAGACTGGAAATGAGAGGTCGGGAGGGGGGGTAGGTCTAGGTTTAATTATGGTAGGTGGGATTAGATCAACGGCTCAGATAGATCAGGGGTTGGGCCGGGTATGGAATTGATTTGGGCTGGGTATGGAACTGGGTTGTTAAAATCTGATGGGTTGGGTTAGAATTAGGCTAGAATTTAGATATATGTGGCTAATTGTTAAACACCCATTAAAAATAGATAAATAATTAAATAAAAATAGCTAGTAATCATATAAAAATAAAATTAATGCTAGATAAATAAAATTAAGGTAATTAATGAGTATATAAAATGAAATAATTATTGATTTAAATGGTATAAAATGTACAATTAGGCCATAGTTGCAAAGTTATTTAATTATGGTCAAATAATGCCAAATTGGCTAATTTGTGAATAATTAAATCCTAATAGGATTTAAAATGGGAAATATTTTGAAATTATTTATAATACAACTTATGAATAATGATATAAGAAATTCTGAATAAATTGGAAAAGGATTTAATAAAAATATGAAAAATTTCGGAAAAATACCAGTTATTGTAAAGAGTAATTTTGGAGGTATATATACAAATTTTAAAATAATTTGAGAAAAAATTGGGTATCAAAAACTGCCCCTCTTTACCTGGGAAGGATGGAAGAGTTGTCGGGTAAAGATATGATGGCCAATTTTGACCGAGTGGAAATAACTTGAAAGGTTCAGGCTGCACCCTGGTTCCTGAGCTGCCTACATATCCCTGGTCTTACAGGAATCATGTCGTATGTAGTTCCGGGGTCATCGGTGAAGTATACCGCTGAAGTTTTACAAGAACGGACGTCAAGTACAGGGTTAGATGAGCAAACGACTTATGGGATAGTTAGGAGACCTGGAGCGGAACCGCTTCCGCCTGGATGGCTGTTTCTTGCCGGATTACCTGCAAATAAACAATACAAGCATATATTGTGCGTAATTTAAACATGATGCAAATTCTCGTTGGACGATGAATGTTGTCTTTGGACGGTTGAGGATGACATCTTTAGACCATGATGTCATGGTCCATGAATTGCTTTGATGAGGGATTCGTAGGCCATGAAATGATGCTCTCGGGCCATGGGGATGGTGCCTCCGAACCATGACGCCTTTGAATAATGATATGCAAAATGATAAAAGAGATCCTCAGGCCATGACATGGTGTTCTCGGGCTATGAAGATGGTGCCTCCGAACAATGACGCCTTTGGATAGGTTGGCTATATTTCAGCCCATGAAGAAGCAATAGCATGATGCTGACAAGACAGAGCTTAGTCTTGCGAATTTAAAAGGGCAGAGCTTAGCGCGAAAGGAAGCGAATGATAGAGACATGGGTTGCTTTTGAAAAGTAAATGGGAGACAACGTTTAGTCTCGGAAGGCAGAAAGGTAGCCTTATGCAATATGCGGATGCAGATGGAGATAATGTTTAGTCTCGGAAGGCAGAAAGGTATCCTTATACAATATGCGGATGCAGATGGAGACAACGTCTAGTCTCGAAAGGCAGAAAGGTAGCCTTATGCAAGATGCAGATGCAGATGGAGGTAGCGTTTAACCTCGAAAGGCAGAAAGGTAGCCTTATGCAATATGCGGATGCAAATGGAGACAACGTTTAGTCTCGGAAGGCAGAAAGGTAGCCTTATGCAATATGCGGATGCAAATGGAGACAACGTTTAGTCTCGGAAGGCAGAAAGGTAGCCTTATGCAGTATGCAAGGAAAGACAACAGAAGTTCTTAGCTGGCGTTAATTATGGTAGAGCGTTGTGATAATGAAACATCATTTATGCTGATAACAAATGTTGGCGTGTGCGATGAGTTTGAGCAACAATATCTGTCCTTTGAGCGGATAATATGTTTTTGGTCTTTCGCAATTTGTGCCTGCATCCAAAGAAAAATCGTGAGTTTTGTAAAGGGGGAAGGTTAGTTCGCATTCTCGCAGGCTCTGCTTGGCTCGTTGGGCTTGATCTGATGATACTGTCTGTATCATTGGGGTAGTGTTCGCTAAACAAGCTGTTTCAAAAATAAATATGCATGATTTTATAAAGTGTAATATATAATCTAAAATAGTTTTAAGATGAACCGACGATGTGGCACGGCTTGAGACATTGCGAACTCTTCTGCTGCAGAATTTTGAGGGCCCTCATCAAAATTCTGCCCCAGTTTGCTGGGTGGATGCCTCTGACTGCTGCTCGCACCGTGACTGGCTAAACTTGCTTCGGAATTTTGAGGGTCCTCCTCAAAATTTTGCCCCAGTTTCTAATTGCAGGGAAAAAATAGATTTTTATTGAATTGTGACCAAACCCATAGGGCTGCCTATGTATCCCCTCTTAAATGGGAATCAGGTCAGGTGTAGTTCAATATTACATCATTGAGAAAGCATAAACATTACACATAGTAGCGTTTGACTGCATCTGAATTGATTGGCTTGGGCCAGAATTCTCCGTCCATTTCCGCGAGTATAAGTGCTCCTCCTGTTAGCACTCTATGAACCATGTACGGGCCTTGCCATTTAGGAGAGAACTTCCCCTTGGCTTCATCTTGATGCGGAAAGATTTTCCTTAACACCAGCTTCACTGGTGTAAATCGTCTCGGCTTGACTTTCTTGTTGAAGGCCCTGGCCATTCTGTTTTGATATAGTTGACCATGACATACTGCATTCATTCTCTTCCCGTCTATGAGGGCTAGTTGTTCATAACGACCTCTTACCCACTCTGCATCGCTGAGCTCAGCTTCCTATATAATTCTTAGATATGGAATCTCCACTTCGCCAGGAATAACAGCCTCTGTACCATGAACTAGCATATAGGGAGTTGCCCCTGTTGAGGTGCGAACTGTGGTGCGGTATCCCAGTAAGGAGAATGATAACTTTTCTTGCCATTTCTTCTGCCTTTCTATCATCTTCCTTAGTATCTTCTTGATGTTTTTGTTAGCAGCCTCTACGACTCCATTCATCTGAGGTCTGTATGCTGTGGAATTCTTGTGTTTGATCTTGAAAGTTTCACACATAGCTTTCATTAAGTCACTATTGAGATTAGAACCATTGTCAGTTATGATTGACTCTGGAACTCCGAACTGACAAATGCGGTCGCGAACAAAGTCGGCCACAAATTTCTTACTAACTGCTTTGTAGGAGGCTGCTTCGACCCATTTAGTGAAGTAGTCAATGGCGACCAAAATGAACCTGTGGCCATTGGAAGCGGCAGGCTCAATTGGTCCGATAACGTCCATACCCCAAGCGGCGAACATCCATGGTGAGCTTGTTGCATTGAGCTCACTTGGAGGAATTTTTATCATATCCCCATGTATCTGGTAGCGCTGGCACTTCCGAAATACTGGATGCAGTCCGTTTCCATAGTCATCCAAAAGTAACCAGCTCGGAGTATTTTCTTTGCTAGAACAAAACCGTTCATATGTGGGCCACAGGTCCCTGCATGAATTTCTTCTAGAAACTTTGATGCTTCTTTTGCGTCAACATACCTTAATAACCCCAAATTGGGAGTCCTCTTAAATAAGATTCCTCCGCTGTGAAAGAAATTGTTGGACAATCTCCGAAGTGTGCATTTCTGAGTGGAATTTGCAAGCTCCGGGTATTCTCCTTTTTCCAAGTACCTATCAATGTCATGAAACCAAGGATTTCCGTCTGCTTCTTCTTAGATATGGGCACAGTAAGTTGGCTGATTATGGATCTTTATGGGAATAGGGTCAATGAAATTCTTGTCCCGATGCTGGATCATTGAGGACAAAGTAGCTAATGCATTGGTGAACTCATTATGGATTCTGGGGACGTGCCAGAACTCAATCTTTATGAACCTCTTTCTTAATTCCTGTACGTGGTACAGATACGACAGTATCTTGGAATTCTTTGTTGCCCATTCTCCTTGTACCTAATGTACCAATAAGTCTGAATCACCGATCACTAACAGGACGTTCATGTCAATGGCCATATTGAGCCCCAAGATGTAGGCTTCATATTCGACCATATTGTTGGTGCAAGGGAACTTGAGTTTGCAGATATCGGATAATGCTGACCGGTCTCCGATACAAATACTGCTCCAATACCGACTCCCTTGAAGTTTTCTGCTCCATCAAAGAACATCCTCCAGCCATCATAGGATTTTGCAATATCTTCTCCTATGAATGATACCTCTTCATCAGGAAAATATGTTTTCAGGGGTTTGTATCCTCCGTCTACGAGGTTCTCAGCAAGATGGTCTGCCAGAGCTTGTCCTTTAACTGCCTTCTGATTCATGTAAACAATGTCGAATTTGCTCAGCAAGATCTGCCACTTGGCTAGCTTGCCAGCGGGCATGGGCTTCTGAAAGATGTACTTTAATGGATCCATCCTTGATATGAGATATGTTTTGTATGCACAGAAGTAGTGCCTCAACTTTTGGGCGACCCAAGTTAGAGCACAACAGGTACGCTCTAATAGAGAATACCGGGCCTCATATGGAGTGAAATTCTTGCTGAGGTAATAAATAACTTGTTCCTTCCTTCCTGTTTCATCGTGCTGTCGAAAGCTCTGTCTAATACTGCAAGATAGAGTAGTAAAGGTCTTCCTGGCTCGGGCGGTACTAGGACTGGTGGTGTTGATAAATATTCCTTGATTCTATCGAAAGACTTTTGAAAATCATCGGTCCACTTAGTCGCATCGTCCTTCTTTAACATCTTAAAGATTGGCTCGCAGATGACTGTAGACTGTGCTATAAGCCAGTTGATGTAATTAAGCCTACCCAAGAAACTCATAACATCTTTCTTGTTCCTTGGTGGTGGTAATTCTTGAATGGCTTTGACCTTGGACGGATCATATTCTATTCCCCGGCGGCTTATAATAAATCCCAGCAACTTCCCAGCAGGAACCCCGAATGCACACTTCGTGGGGTTTAGTTTCAGATTGTATTTTCGCAACCTATTGAAGAACTTCTCCAAATTCTCCATGTGATAAACAACTTTATTTGATTTGATAATGACATCATCTACGTACACCTCGATCTCTTTGTGAATCATGTCATGGAATATGGTAGTCATGGCCCTCATGTAGGTGGCCCCTGCATTCTTTAGACCGAATGACATCATTTTGTAAAAATACACTCCCCATGGCGTAATGAACGCCGTTTTCTCAGCATCTTCCTCATCCATCCAAATCTGGTGATAACCATCGAAGCAATCTACAAAGGACTGCAATTCATGCTTGGTGCAGTTATCAATCAGAATGTGTATATTTGGCAAGGGGAAGTCATCTTTCGGACTGGACCGGTTGAGATCCCGGTAGTTGACGCAGACTCTGAACTTCCCGTCCTTCTTTGGCACAAGTACAATATTGGCTAACCATGTCGAGTACTCCACCACCCGGAGAACTTTGGTGTTGATCTGCTTGGTAACTTCTTCTTTGATTTTCAAACTCATGTCGGGTTTGAACTTTCTGAGCTTTTGTTTCACTGGTGGACACATTGGATTGGTTGGCAGTTTGTGAGCCACAATAGACGTACTTAGACAAGTCATGTCATCATACGACCATGTAAATACGTCCTCATACTCTCTTAGAAACTCTGTTTATTCTTTCTTTTCTGATGGTGACAAATGAATGCTGATACGAGTCTCCTTGACGTTTTCTGAATCTCCGAGGTTGATAACTTCGGTCTCATCCAGGCTGGACTTAAGTCTGTTCTCAAAGTTCTCAACTTCTTTGACAATCTCGTCAGGTATGTCGTCTTCATCTGAATCAATGTCCATTTGCTGCGTTGTCTCATTGCATGTCACAGTCATCGGTTCATCATGGCATTTAATAGTAATGCTGTATACGTAAAGCAATGAGAAAAAAATGATAACAATAAATGTTGATTCATAAGAAAAATAAAAAATTGCTTTTGATAAATTGGATAATTGTTTCGAACATTGAGGATCTTATTGAAAGAATTAAAAAAATGCGAAAAGGGAAAATCATTTTAGTAAATAAAATAGTAAGTAATGCTTGTTTTAGCCTTGCTACCCCGGGACTCGTCGGGCCCTGGATCTTATGTGATATGCTGATGATGCCAGAATGCACGAACTAACCTTTGGGGAGGGGAGTAAGAAAAAATAAAAATAAAAGGTAACCAAGTCAATGAGGATTATGAAAAGAGCATTGCAGTATTTAAACACATAATGTGGAAATGGAAGTGTGTCCTAAGTTGGGGACCTCTTTGTGCCCATGGTAGGCCTAGCGACAAATTGATTTGGAGAACTTTAAATGCTAAATGCCTCATTTTATTGATAATAAAATATACAAATCCCGAAGCGACAGACGAAAAATAAAAATCACTAATGGCCATTGGCCTTATTACATTGTTAGAAAAATAAAGACATTCCAATCTACTTGGTCCCAGAAGGACCTTCCCCAAATTTGACATTCCTGCTTCCTTTTAACAGCTTTCCCAGCTCGCGAAGTCCCAGCAGCAGATAAGTTCTGGCTAGGTATCCCCCTGCAGCTCCCTCAACCTTTTGACAATCTTCAACCTTTTGACGAACTTTTCTTCCAAATCGATTATACCTCGTTCCAAATATCCCAGCCTCTTGTTGGCACTAATAGCCATGTCCTTCCATTCCTCGATCGGTCTTTTGTTGGAATCATGTATCTTGTGGTGATCATCCTCATTTTCCCGGATCCTTTTACGTAGCTGGTTGAACTTGACTTGTGCTTCAGCCCTTTCATCTATAACCCTGTGACCTCGGACGTACCCCGACTTGCTCTGACCACCCAGATCCTCTTCTAACCAACCCAGATAGAAAGAGGTATAACCGGCGTGATACCTGTCCGGCTCGATGGTGTCTTTCTCAAGTATAACCTTGCAGTGCCAGAGGTGTTGAGCTTGGCACTTGTGAGGACTGTCATTATTTTGAAAGTCGGCTCGGAGATGGCTCATCTTATCAACCCTAGGGATGACTTGCTTCCTTCCTGCTTGCCTCATAACTCGAAAAGGGACGTAAGGTTATGTCCCCCTTAGACCAATCAGTACCAGAAATGATACGTCTCAGGATCGAATGATGAACTCATCTGTTGGAAACCATTCGAACATCCATTGAACCTGTTCTTCAGTCAGGTAATCAAAAAGCTTGACATCCTTCAGCATCTTCAGGTTGAGCGAACATGTCAGGGATATAGTTCATTCGCTTTGGGTGATGGAAAGAGATGTGGTCATCCCACATTCGGCGGTGGATGGCCTGTCGATATTCCCCCTTTTGGAGATGTTCTACGAGCCAGAGTCGGAGTAATAAATTGCAACCTTCGAAATGCTTTGCTCCTTGTTGACATTTTTCTAAGGCCCGATATATATCTGAAACGATCATGGGCACAATGATGAAATATTGCCCATTTACCCCTTCTATTATGGTCTTAGTTACCATGGCTGGCCTGGTATGGATCCTTTCTTTCTTCATCGGGAACACGATCAATCCCAAAAAGCAGACCATAAACACGAACACTCGGCGATGGACGTGTCCCATAGAGGTGATAGCAAACTCGTCATGGTAGGTACGGTATGATTTGCTGTAGCCATACCGTTTGTACAAGTAGTCAAAAGAAAGTACAAATCCTCTAGACATACCAATTTCGCGTCCTTTTTCAGACCCATCATTTTGAGGAATCTTCTGCCTGTGTAGTTCTCAGGCATCAACAACCCCGGAGTTTCCCATACTAGGTTAGCCAGCCCTCCTATCTCTTCTATCAACGGTGCCATTTCGATGTTCCCAAAGCGGAAAACGGATCTTTCACGATCCCAGAATAGGGTAGCAGCCTCTACTATCATTTTGTTAGGCTGGATTTCCAGAAGAGATAGTAGATTACCCAAGTGTTTCCCGAAGATAGCTTTGCCATTAGAGTGTAGATCCTCCCACCAACTCAGCAATTTTGGGTGGATGTTGGAGACCATGCCGAATTTGGGGACTTCGTGCCTCATTTTTTTTTCCTGCAAAACAAATAGGTTAGGACCTTACCCCCACCGGACTCGACTATTTAACGTCAATAATTAGCAGGAAGAATTTAATTCTCCAAATAAATGCACAGAACGTGAGGGCGTCCATTTGGGTTTAGGGAAACCCGGTGGACTTTTGGATAAGGCTATCTTAAAAGCTATCGTGCATATGACACTTTAGCTTGACTAGGTTTGACCATGATGCATGCAATAGTTTAACAGAGTAAGGTTTCTATGGGGTTTTAGACTGGTACCCTTGAGCGGACAACTCAAGGGGGAAATGCATGAAACCGTCGACTGCACCGCTGATCGACTAGTTTTACCGCTAATAAGGCTTTCTGAATTTAGTGAGTGATAATATAGGAAGGGCGAAACCACTCATCAAGCGTTGCTATAGTATTTTTGTTTGGCACGAGTGGAGTATGAATGTTGAGCATGATTTATGCAATAAGTATTAAAACAAGTTGCCACGTATTTGCACGTTAAAGAAAGCGGTAGAAACGGTAGTGATGATTTAAAGCAGTTACAAAAGGAAACAAAGAGACATGTCAGTTACGTTTGGAAATAAATACTCGAAGTAAACAATTAATTGCATGCAAAGGGAATGTGAAAGGGTGCAAATGTTTAAAATAAAGGCAAAAATTCACGAAACAATTTGAAATGGTAAAACCTAGAATCCCCAGCAGAGTCGCCATGCTGTCGCGCACCCTTTTTTTCTCCTCCTCAGCGGAATATCGGGTTCATGACATTGGTTGGGACAACTCTTTCCTTTTGGGAAAGGGGTTCACATATTTTTAATAGTCGCCACCTAACGATTTTAACGGTACGTTAGGGCACCTAAAGGTTTTAATTATAACTATGTTGCTAATCAGAGATTTGGGTAAGGGCTTGAAATTATCCTAAGGGGAAGGTATTAGGCAACCCTCAGGATCCACAAGTGTGGTTCCCGGCCAAATGGTTTCGTGAATTTGTACAAATAGCAAATAACAAGTAAAGGCTCAAATAAAAGGGGATTTAAGTCTTAAGCATACAGGTGTTTAGAAAAACAGTAGGGGTAATTCCGAACTATTGTATACAGGTGTCCTAGGTTTATAATAATATGGATCAATCAATGCAATACCTGGTAATCACTCCTCGAAGAGGGGATACACGTGGTATTAGCGTACCGGTCATCATATCCATATTCTACCCTTCCCACCCCGTGAAGGTAATTAAAACGTGTGTTGGTCACAGATTCTATTGCGTGCTATTACCCGTCACATCCTATCAGTCATGGAGGAGGTTAGGACTACTATCCTAAAAGGTAGATACTAGGCAGACCCTCAGGTTTAAAGGGGTAAGATTCTGAGGCGACAAGAAAAGAACATATAAGACTGCAGTCAATGGGAAACACATAGGAGCATATAGGAAGCTCAGATTTTCCTCCGCAGATAATGCATATAATTAGCACGACTCAAACACATATAAGGGCAGTGTTATTAATTAAGATCCTAAGACATGGTATCTAGGTGAATTCAGAGGATAAACAGATAGGCAGACTTGTTTTATAATTCAAGAAAAACATGCTCTTAATCAGTTTGCCTACTGATTTAAAAGTACCTATTAGTGTTAAGCAGCACACACAAGAGAGACAAATTTTTATTTTTGAAAAATTAGTCACCTAGGGCTTGCCTAGGCGGGGGACAATGTATATTAACAGAATTAATAAAGAAACTGTTGCAAATTGTTACCTAAACATGTTGTTCTAGGTTGTTCAGAACACAGAAGCATTGCCAGTTATTTGCTTAGAGAAAACTGAGTGGGGTGGTTATACTTTTTATACATTAGTAATTAGACTAATTGTAGTTGAGCGATTAGGGCCCTATAACATGATATCTAATGCACATATAGAGATGCAGAATGATGCGTATGCATAATTCCTAAGCATGATTTCTAAATGCTCAGTAATTACAGTTTTAATCACGGTTTCAAAAGATGCTAGAGTGATAATTTATTTTAATGTTGTTTAGCCTAGGACAAGATTTCTAAGCGTACATGGCAGTGTGGAACATGATAGTAGAGGATACCATTTATTAGCAGGATTTTTCTAAGTAAAAGTGAACATGCTGAAACAGTAGGTATGAGACCTAATAAACATGATTTCTAAGGCATGAATTTGAACATATGGGCCTAAACATGATCTCTATTGCACAGATAGGAAATAAAATCAGATAGCATGATTTCTAATGCATGAATTTGAACATATGCGCCTAAACATGATCTCTATTGCACAGATAGGAAATAAAGTCTAATAGCATGATTTCCATCCCTTTAATAGCTAATGCATGCGTAGCTACCCCTCCCTTTTCACTATCCATCCCCTGAGCTGTTTACAAATTATTATAGGCCAGGAAATTATGAATTACTCAACCAAAGGAAAATAAGAAGTTACTTCTATAGGGAGCCTTCAATTAGGCCCAGATCTTCCAAACCTCAGTGCCTTATGGGATTGCATAGCCTTTTCATAATCCAGATGTGTCACAGTTCTCTAAGGACCTCAAGGGCTCCCGGGCAGTGCTCACACTCAGACATAGCCAAAGAATTAAACATGTGCAGTGTGGAAGTGCCAGCCTTGTGTGTCAGAGTTAAGAGGGTACTCAAAGGATTCCCAAAGCAGTTCTCACACGAAGGGGGCTGAACTTAGACTTGTAAGAGTGGATGTGAAAGTGTTTTTTTATTCAAAAGGATTTAAGTAAGGAACATTTTTGAGAAAGGGTAAGTAAGAAAATAGTTTTTTGAAGAAGGAAATAGAAGCTTAACACCACAAAGGACCAAGGATAGTCCAACAAGCACAAACAGCGGTAATGGGATTAGGGACAAATACAGAGCATGTAAGGGCATACATACAACAGGCTGATACACAACACACACATACATACAATGAGGAACTTCTAAGGGTCTAGAGGATCAGGGGGTACAGTGCTAGGTCAGGTTAACACCTAAGGCCATGGTTAAACTAATGTACCAGTCATAGGCATGTAAGAAGTAGGTGCTAAGTTTAAGGAAACATGCTGGTCATAAACAAATAAAGCCTAATTTAAACATGCAGAGGGGAGTTCAAGATCCTAGATACATGCTGAAGAATAAGTAAGCAAGTTGGAAGCATGCTGAATCACAACAGGAATGGAAACATGTTGGTTTGAGGACTAAAATATAAATTAGAACATACCAGTGAAGTGAATAAAGCAATAACCCAAACAAGAAAGTAGGAGAATGCACAATAGTTAGCCTTGACTTGCAGCCGGCTAACCCAGAGTAGTAGTAATTAGCACATAAGAGAGAGCAGAAAGACTTTTAAGTTGTGAGAGAGATTTTTTGAACAGATTAGTTCATGTGTGTGTATGAATAAAGTATATATAGTTTTGAAAACCTGATGAAAAATAAGGAAAGAATCAGAAATAACCAGTGATTGTGGGACTGAATATCAATCAGTACCCAATTAGTACAAGTATCCCTATAATCAAGGGAGTACTTCACACGGTGAGTTTTCAAAAGAACCATATATAGCCTAGAGGAATATAAGAACAGTGTAAGTATAATAGGCAATTAGGTATCCCTTAACTGAAGGGGTTAAACTCAAACGGCTAGTAGGTAAAATAATAATTAAGGAAATTTCTTATGCTTGTAACATGTAAGGAAACAGTTTTACCCCTAATTCAAGCATACAACTGACACTAGGTTCAGAAGATGTCACTTAAGGAAATAGTAATCAATTAACAGTTAATCAATTATGTAACAAGGTAAGAAAACAAAGTTGGAAATCAATAAGACCATCTCATAAGAAACCAGGGATTCAAAATTGATACTAATTAAGGGAAGGGCTCATGTATCTAAGGGAACATTCAGAATCAACAGAAAATATCGTATGAAAAATCAGTACAGTACTACTCATAATTATTTAGGGATTCAAGACAGTAATGATTCAAGCAGGGTGAACACACAAGAAGCAGCAGAATCAAAGACCCAATAGCATAGTGAAGCAATAATCACAAAGAAACAGGGATTACTCATGGGAAACATACACACATACAAATCGAAAGAAAAGACATGCTCAGCATTTAGAACACAGTGTTAAAACTAAATAAATCATGATTAAGAGTGATAAAACGTTTAAGCATGTGAGAAAAATCACTTAAACTTTGAGAAATCGTTTGAAGAAAAGGTTTCAGAAACCCTAAGTCAAAAACTTGTTTAAAAATGGAAAACCTTTAAGAAAAATGTAATAATACTCGTAATAAACCCGGATCTAGTGTAGATCTAAGAGAATAGGAAGGTTTTTGAAGAAAACATGTAAAAAGCTTCATGATATACACAGATCTAAGAGAGATCTAAAGGAATCGTGAAAATACCAGGGGTTAGGGTTTCAGAGAGTTGAAAAAATAAGAAAAACCTTAAAGATATCGCCAACGTTAGCTGAAAAAGTCATGGCTCTTACTCAGACGGCCGGAGGAGGCCAGAAGATGGCATGAGGGACCATAGGTAGGAGCTGAACCGTTCCAGGTTCGCCTGAGGTCCTTAGGGTGTCATTAGACCGGTGTAGGGTGAAGCAGTAACCAGGAGATAGTGAAAGACCACAGTTTCCGGCGAGGGAACTAGCCAGAGAAGACAAACAAAATCCATTGGAGGTGGAGAGACAAGGGAAGGTTCTCGAGAGAACCGGAGAGAACCAGAGAGAGATAGAGAGAGAATGAGAGACTGGAAATGAGAGGTCGGAGGGGGGGGTAGGTCTAGGTTTTATTATGGTAGGTGGAATCTGGGCCGTTGATCTAATTTGATTAACGACTAAGATAGATCCGGGGTTGGGCCGGGTATGGAATTGATTTGGGCTGGGTATGGAATTGGGTTGTTAAAATCTGACGGGTTGGGTTAGAATTAGGCTAGAATTTAAATATATGTGGCTAATTGTTAAACACCCACTAAAAATAGATAAATAATTAAATAAAAATAGCTAGTAATCATGAAAATGAAATTAATGCTAAATAAATGAAATTAAGGTAACTAATGAGTATATAAAATGAAATAATTATTGATTTAAATGGTATAAAATATAAAATTAGGCCATAGTTGCAAAGTTATTGTAATTATGGTCAAATAATGCCAAATTGGCTAGTTTGTGAAATAACTAAATCCTAATAGGATTAAAAATGATATATTGAAATGGGAAATATCTTGAAATTATTTATAATACAATTTATGAATAATTATTAAATACAAAAAATACTGAATAAATTGGAAAATGATTTAATAAGAATATGAAAAATTTCGGAAAAATACCAGTTATTATAAAGAGTGATTTTTGGAGGTATATATACAAATTTTAAAATAATTTGAGAAAAAATTAGGTATCAACAGTTCCTGGCCCGTGTAGCCTTAACTTTGATATTAAGATCCAGAAACCTTCCTCGGTCCCTGGTCGATGGGAGCATGTGTCGAGGTACATTTGCATTATTTTGTTGCTCTGCTTTTTCTCATTAATGCCTTCTTTTGTAGCGGTTGCCTGGATGCCTCGTGCGATCCCCAACCTCGAGAGCTGGGTCCGAAAACTGGCCTCGACCTCCACTTACACAGAGCGTTGTTGGCGCGATTTACCAAAAGGCTGATGAGAGGCAAAGAACCATGGTAAGCTTCCTTTTTACATATCTGATGATCTGATCATAATATCTTTTTATACTTATTCAATTTCCTTGTGTGTAGGCATGAGCAAGGATGCGGACATGAGGCATCCATCTGGCGAGGAGGAGGCTTCGACCCAGTTTTGAAACCGGCAAAAGATAACAAGAGAAAAAGGGTCTCGACCTCTGAGGATCCAAAGCCCAAGAAGAAAAAGAGTTTGATTAGCAAATCGAAGACGAATACTGCTGCCCTCCCTGCCCATGTAGTTCAAAAGCTAAAGGAGGAAGAAGAAGAATATGAAGATGGTGGCTCGGTGCTAGTGACCCGAGTAAGGAAAACCATCGAGGCCTCCAAGGCCGTTGAATCGGTGGCGGTTGGTAAGGCCCCACCTTGTGTTGAGGACGCATTAGAAAAGGATTTGGGCAAAGTCTCCGAATCGCCTGAGATCGAGGCTGCTTCCCGTCAATCGACGAGCACGTACGAGGTGACCGGTCCTGAAATCCCTCTAGTTGAAAAGAACGCCCTAAGTGACTCACTTGGGGCAGTGACAGTAGGTCATTCGCCAACCCTTCCTGCCTTATCTGAAGAGGCGATCCGGAATGCTCAAGCTTTGAGGACTTCCAAGGTAGGAGGAGTCCCCTTAGGGGAGGATCCTTTCCGAGATTGCTTTGTTGGAGTCAAAGATCCTTTCGATCTGAACAACGCATCCACCCTCTTCGAAGAGGCTCACAAATCCTGAACGGGTTAAGCCTTAACTCCTTTGTTGATGTTGCATTCCTCCATTTTTTGTCTAACTCCCTTTAGTTTCCATACAAGCTTTTTCTAAGTTCCGGACTGAACTGAGCCAGTGTGAGGCCGACCTCCAAAGGCTTTCGGAGGAGAGAAATGCCCTTAAACTCCACTACGGGCAAACGAATGAGGAGATTAAGGACCTCCGAGCTGAACTGGCTAAGGCTCACAAGGAGCAGACCAACTTGATCGAGCAGGTAATGATACTCTTAAAAGCTCATGGGCTTGATTCGGGAATGGAGGCTAACATTTCAATATCAAAGTTGTAGAAAAATATCGAGAGGGTCGAGATGTTCCGAGAGGAGGTCATTCAGGTGAAGGCGGAGTCCTATGGGTGGAAAGAAGGCATGGACCGCCTTGCTGCAGAGAAAGAGACTGCTCTAGCCCAGTTGTCATTGATCGAAGGCCAACTTCGAGGCATGAAGGAAAATAGATCGGCTCAAGCAAAGAAGATAGAGGATCTCGAGGCTCAGTTGGTTTCTGAACTCGCAAAGGCCCAAGCCGAGGCCAAAAAGCAAAATCCGAGGCTGATAAGATGGGGGCCATTTATCGGGCCGGTGCTGAGGCCGCTCAAGTTCCAGTGAGAGAGGCCGTCGAGACTGCTCAAACCAGAGCGTATTGGATTTCCGAACTTGCTAAATTCCAATCTTGGAGGGCATCACTCAAGGAGATCCACGCTCGAGGTTTCGATCTTGCTGAAGAGATAGCGAAGGCAAAAGAGGATGACGCTGAAGCTAAATCATTGGCCTCTTCTGATGACGATGACGATGACGATGACGATAACGATGATGATGACGATGACGATGATGATGATGATGTCAGCAAGAATTGGTTCGAGAATGGTGAGAAGCCCGAGGAAGAAGCTTCCCTCGAGGAAGAAACAACCCTGAGAATAGCTAGGGGCTTTTGTATTTTTGCTTTTTCTTTATTTTTGTGTAGGACCCCGATTGGTCATTTGTAAATACCTTCACGTATATAAAATATTTCCTTTTTGAAATTTGACACGATTTTTTGACTTGTGAAAATTCTGATTCGCTTTATGCCTTGTGAAAATTTTGATATACTTCATTCCTTGTGAGAATTTGTTTGTGAATTCGAAACTTAGGCAACTTGGCCGAAGTCAGACTAATATAGTCTCAGTAGTCGAGTGAGTACTTGCTCGAAATCGAAGTAGGAAAACCCTTAGGTTTTAGTTGAGTGAGGATGAATTCTCGAACTCAAAAAATATAACGGGCCTTAGGCTCTTGAATTGGACCGATATGGCCTCAAAAGAGTGGCTTTTTCCCTTTTCGACTTAAAAAGTTTAATCATATAAAAATTTGTTATGCCTTAGCACGAAGTAAGTCTGTACCCGTTGGTTTTTTTGGGGGTTTAGTGTTACCGAAACCCTTTACTTTTTTGTGCCTTAACACAATTTTGTTCAGTACTAACTTGTTCGAAGGTTCGAACAGTTCGATACCCCTTTAGGGTTTTTCGAGGGCTGACATTGTCAAAACCCTTTCGTTGTTTCACATAGCCTTTTTAACTGGTTTATAGAAAAATTTGAAGGCCTATTTTTATTGCGGAATTCAGACATCTCCGAACCGTGTTAGTTTGAAGGTAGACATGGGATCTGCCTTTTGAGCTTATTTTCCCAATTATACGCCGAACTTGTTCGAAGTGTTAGTCCCTGAGTAGGGTGGCCTTGGACTATGAAATAGAGGATTGCCTTTTTAAGGTCAAACAGTCTCGAAGTTTAGTAATTCGAACATGTCAATTTTTGGACGGCAGTCCCCGCGTACGGGGTTGATTATTCGAGCTTTAGTTGCGATCGGCCCTTGAGCCAGTTTTCGCAATAAATCATAAGTATGAAATTGTAAAGTAGAAATTTCACTAAGGCATGGAACATCTGGTAAGGAAAAAATACTTCTTTAAATAGATCATACATGCATACATGTTTTTCCACTAGGGCTAGAGTAATCTACATGGACACGGTTCACTCGACCGTTTGGACCTTTACAAAATTAACCTATCGAGACCCTGTTGACATGAAGTATTTTACTTGAAAATATAACATTCGAGGGTGATGCCCCCCAGTGTTCGAGGTTGATTGTATAGAAGCCTCGGATACTGTTGAATTGTTCTAAGTTAGCACGAACAATGGTTGCCTCGTTAAAAACCTTGCCGAAAAAACCCATTTGGGATAAAAACAGGTCATAGGGAAAAAAGTGCAACGCGTGCTTTTAGACCTAAGGACTTTATGCTTGGGGAAAACTTTGATGCCTTCGATCAAACACCTGCAACAAGTTAGTATAAATATAAATGAAAAAGGAGAAAGTCATACTTTAACAATAATACCGTTCATCGTGCCAAGCTTGTAGGATCCCTTTCCGATGATATCGAGGACCTGATACGGTCCTTCCCAATTTGGGCCGAGTTTTCCTTCATTTGGGTCTTGAGTATTGAGGGTGACTTTTCTCAGAAATAAGTCCCCGATTCTAAAGTGGCGAAGATTGGCTCTTCGGTTGTAGTAACTTTCGATGCGCTGCTTTTGTGCGGCCATTCGGATGAGGGTGGCTTCCCGTTTTTCATATAGTAATTTGAGACTTGCATTCATAGCCTCGTGATTTGATTCTTCCGTTGTGTATCAAAACCTGGCGCTAGGTTCCCCGAACTCGACCAGGATCAGAGCTTCAACGCCATATACTAAGAAGAAGGGTGGTCCCCCCGTACTGGATTTTGACGTTGTTCGATATGTCCAAAGGACTTCGGGCAAAATTTCTCTCTATTTTCCCTTAGTGTCGTTCAATATTTTCTTTAGATTCTGAATGATGGTCTTGTTTGTTGATTCTGCTTGTCCGTTCCCACTAGGATGATATGGTGTCGACAAGATCCTTTTTATTTTGTCATATTCGAGGAACTTTGTTATTTTGCTGTTGATGAATTGTTTTCCATTGTCACATACGATTTTGGCAGGTATCCCAAATCGCCACATGATGTGATCCCAGATGAAGTCTATAAATTCTTTTTCTCTAACTTTCACGAAAGCTTGTGCTTCAACCCACTTAGAGAAATAGTCAGTCATAAATAAAATGAATTTATCTTTACCTGGGGCCGATGGTAGAGGGCCGGCGATATTCATTCCCCATTTCATGAACGACCATGGGGATAGGACTGAATGAAGTTTCTCTTCGGACTAGTGGATCATCGGTGCATGTCTTCGGCATTTGTCGCATTTTCGAACGAATTCCTTTGTATCTTTTTCCATATTGGCCCAGTAGTATCCCGCTCTGATGACTTTGTGAACTAGTGATTCGGCACCGAAATGGTTTTTCTAAGTACCCTCATGAATTTCTCGTAGGACGTAGTCGGTGTCTCCAGGACCCAAACATATTGCCAACAGTCCATTCTAATGTTCCATCTTCGGCCAATGTGAATCGTGCAACCTTTGTTCGTAGAGTCCTCCATTTTTTAGGGTCCGATGGGAGCTTCCCATTTTTCAGATACTCGATATATTTATTCCTCCAATCCCAAGTTAGGCTTGTGGAGTTTATTTCGACGTGACCTTCTTCGATTACTGACTTCAAAAGTTGTACGACAGTCCCCGAGCTAATTTCATCATCTTCGACTGATGACCCCAAATTTGCGAGGGCGTCAGCCTCACTGTTCTATTCTCGAGGAACGTGTTGTAGGGTCAATTCTTTAAATCGATGTAGCGTTACCTGTAGTTTATCCAAGTACCTCGGCATTCGATCCTCTCGAACCTCGAAGGTTCTGTTGACTTGGTTTAGCACAAGTGGGGAGTCATATTTGGCCTCGATGTCCTCTGCTCCCAAGCTTTTAGCCAGTTCCAAACCTACAATCATGGCCGCATACTTGGCCTCATTGTCAGTCAACTTAGAAGTTTTGATAGTTTGTCTAATCGCATTGCTTGTAGGCGGCTTTAAAATGATGCCTAGCCCGGACCCCTTCACATTCGAAGCGCCATCTGTGAAAAGGGTCCACACCCCCCGAAGATTTACCCGGTTTTAACAAAAGTTCCTTTTCTACCTTGGGTACGAGGGCCGACGTGAAGTCGTCCATTAAGTCTGCTAAGATTTGAGACTTGATGGACGTTCAGGGCTGATACTCGATATCATACCCACTGATTTTGACGACCCATTTGGCCAATCGGCCCGAGAGTTCGGGCTTATGTAAAACATTACAAAGAGGATATGTGGTCATCACACAAATTGAGTGACATTGAAAATATTGTTTTAGTTTCCTAGAGGCGCTTATTAAAGCAAGCGCTAATTTTTCTAAGTGTGGGTACCGAGTCTTTGCCTCCCCTAGAGTTCGACTAACATAGTAAACAGGAAATTGCGTACCTTGCTCTTCTGAACTAGTACCCCACTTACCGCTATTTTCGAGGCTGATAGATATAAGTAGAGTTTCTCATTCGCTTTCGGAGTATGAAGCAGTGGTAGGCTCGAGAGGTACCGGTTTAGTTCTTCCAATGCCTGTTGACATTCCGGGGTCCAAGCAAAATTGTTCTTCTTTTTGAGCAGTGAGAAGAACCTGTGACTTCGATCTGAAGACCTCGAGATAAACTGGCCTAAGTCGGCTTTCGTCCCGTTAATCTTTGTACGACCTTAGCGCTATCCACGACTGTGATGTCTTCGATTGCCTTGATTTTATCGAGGTTGATCTCGATCCCTCGATTTGACACTATAAAGCCAAGGAACTTGCCCAAACCGACCTCGAATGCGCATTTCTCAGGATTGAGCTTCATGTTGTATTTTCTTGATATATTGAAGGTTCCCTGCAAATGTGTCAAATGGTCCTCTACGCGCAGGCATACCGTCAATATAGACCTCCATTGGTTTACCTATTTTTTCTTCGAATATTTTGTTCACGAGGCGTTGGTAAGTAGCACCAGCAGTTTTTTAGCCCAAATGGCATTACATTATAATAATAGGTGTCGTATTTAGTGATGAACGAAGTCTTTTCCTGATCCTCCGGGTTCATTTGAATTTGATTATACCGGGTGTAGGCGTCGAGAAAACTAAGAATCTTGTGGCCGGCCGTGGTATCGATCATGCGATTGATATTCGGCAGAGGAAAAGAGTCTTTGGGACATGCTTTGTTTAAATCTTTATAATCTACGCACATCCTAAGCTTGTTCCCCTTTTTAGGGACTACAACTACGTTTACTAACCATTCGGGATATTTTACTTCCCGAATGGATCCTATTTTGAGAAGTTTGGTTACCTCGTCCTTGATGAATACATGTTTTACCTCGGACTGGGGCCTTCTCTTTTGTTTTACCGATCTGAACTTTGGGTCCAGGCTCAATCGATGTGTTGTGATCTTCGGTGGGATCCCTGTCATATCTAAGTGGGACCAATCAAAATAGTCCATATTATCAATAAGAAATTTAATGAGTTTTTTCCTGAGTTTAGGAATTAACACCGTATCCAAGTATACTTTCGATCGGGTAGGTATTCGATCAATATAACCTGTTCCAGCTATTTGAGTGTTGATTTGGTGGCGTCGGAATCTTCGGGGATAATGAAGGATCGATGGATCTTGTAGTCGTCATCCTCTTCCGTTCCCTGCTTTTCTGACTAAGTCGAGGCTGGTGGATGTGGTTGCTATTTAGCCTCATGTTTTCCTTTGACCTCCGATCCCCTTGTTGACGAGAGCGCTGATATCGATATTACCTCATCAACCGCGAATATTTCTTTTGCAGCGTGTTGTTCCCCATATATCGTTTTCACCCCATCCGGCGTTGGGAACTTCAGCATTTGGTGAAGAGTTGAAGGTACTGCCCTCATATTGTGAATCCAGGGTATTCCGAGCAGGGCGTTGTATCTCATATCGCTCTCGATTACATAGAACTTGGTTTCTTGAATAGTCCCAGCTACATTTACCGGTAAAATGATTTATCCTTTAGTTGTTTCGCTGGCCATTTTGAAACCATTAAAGACCCAAGCTGCGGGTACGATTTGATCTTGTAGGCCGAGCTTCTCCACGACCCTCGATCGAATAATATTTTTCAAGCTCCCTGGATCAATTAAAACACGCTTAACCTGATTTTATTCATAAAGATATAAATTACCAGAGCGTCATTGTGGGGTTGAGAGATTCCTTCTGCTTTCTCATCGTTGAATGATACGGTGCCTTCTGACACATAATCTCGGGTCCATTTTTCCCTAGTAATTGATACTTTAGTGCATTTGAATACAGGCTCTTCTGGAATATCGACCCACCGACGATCATATGGATCACATGCTGTGGATCTTCCTGCTCGTTTTTCCTATTGGCATCTCTTTCGCTGAAATGGTTTTTGGCTCGATCGCTTAAGAACTCTCGAAGGTGGCCCTAGTTGAATAGACGGGCTGATCACGCCCAACTATGCCTTATAAAAAGGACTAAGCAGTCGTTGTCAATATATTCCGGGTATTAATCCCAGAGTCGAATCCCACAGGGAATTAACCTACTAATCACAGTTATCAGACTCACTCAATTCCACGTACTCAACTTCCAAGATATTTTGAATAACAATTGGTTGTTTTTCTACTAACTATTACTTTATGAAACTATATTAACTAAGAGCTAACTAATACTGGGTTATAAACAATAAGGAGAAGGATCTAAGGTTATGATTTCCCCTATTGACGGAATCCCCTCCTGCTATGTTTCATATAAATTCACCTAATCGTATCTATCGATCATGAGCACTCTTCCTACCGTAAATCTCTCCCGAGTAATTACGACAATTTACTAGACATACTCTCCCGAGTTACGCTAGCTGGCTTTTATTATAGCTCACTTAGATCTAACCCAAGGTTTTGTTATCCTTAATCCCACCTTTAAACCCTTGGTTATTGATTCCTCACATACATCGGGAGTGATGTTGTTCAACAACTACCTAAATATGCACTCTCTCCCGAGTAATACATACTAAATAGGCACATCTAATTGAATATCCTTTCAATTAACTACAACAAGAACGTAGTTGAACAAATAGAGATTAAACTTGGCAAATTTATATTAACATAGCTAGAGTTTCATCCTTCAATAGGTTCCATCAAAACCTTAGACTAAATGTTTATCTACTCATAAAAAAAATGAGATAAAGCAATAAAATAATTCATGATTCCCAAAATAATGATAAAGGAAGAAGAATGAAAACTCTAATGGTGTCTTGATCTTTCTCCCACTTGTTCTTGCCTCCAAAATAAGTCTAAAACAAGCTTAACCTTGACTTGGGCGAGTTTGTTGAGTTTATGTAGGGCTGGGATAATTTTCCCACGTTTTGCACTTAAGCCCCTAGGCTTTCCTGGCTTTCTCCAGGTCGCCCGCATCCGCGAGCCAACCGTGGTGCGATCGTGGTGGATTATGCATATTCTATTTTTCTCCTTTGTCCACCACGTTCCAGCCGCGGGCCAACCGCGATCGCAGTGGACTATTGCCCAGTCTTTCTACGCCTTTTCTTGCTCGTTTTCATTTGGACTCTTCTCGATTGGCCTTGTATCTACATATTTGACTCCAAAACACTCCATATTATCTTCCAACTCCGAAGTAGCTCCTACAAAGCACAAAAACCTTAATTAGAGAATTTTGTTATCATTTAGTACATAAAACATCAATAAAGTATGGTTAACTTAGAGCATAAATAGCATGTACATCGCATAATATATGCTACTATCACAGGCTACCTCCTCCCTCAGTTGCCTGCAATCTTTGGTTCTGTGGCCATGTGTACCATAGTACTTGCATATTTGATAGGGCTTTCTTTGGGAAGGATCGGTTTGTAGGGGTCTGAGCCATCTAGTATTTTTTATTCTCTCAATGGCGGACACAATACCTGAAGCGTCGATGTGGGATCAACATGATTGTCGAAACCACTTTTGCTCATGAGTCCTCAAGAAATCTATCCTCGATCGCTCCTTCGATCATTCCGGAGGGATTGCGTCCTGGGCCACTGTTTCTGCTATCTGCGTTGTACGGCTGATATCGATCTCTGTTCGACCGAGGCTCCCTGTCGATATCCCTCTAATTTCTGCCTAGGGTCCTGTTCGGATATACAAAACCGAAAAGGGTTCCCAATTGATCATCCTCGACCCTGATCTTCGACTGGTACCGATTATGTACACCGGCCTAGGTTACTACCGGATATTCAATAAAATTCTTCTTCAGATGATGTGATGCCACCGAACTCCATTCGTTCAATCCCTGAGTAAATTCTTGAACAACCCAATCGTCTGTTACCTGTGGTAATTCCATGCGTTCCATCTGGAACCGAGATACGAACTCCCTCACCATTTCGTTATCCTTTTGTTTCACTTTGAAAATGTCCGATTTCCTCTTCGCAACCTTTATTGCCCCAACATGTTCCTTTACAAAGAATCTGCAAGAATGGCGAATGAGTCGATGGAATTCGGTGGTAGATTGTGATACCAGATCAGTGCTCCCTTCGATAGAGTTTCTCCAAATTTCTTCAGTAGAAGAGATTCGATCTCATCATCTTCCAAATAATTTTCTTTTATGGTGCATGTATAGGAGGTGACATGGTCATTGGGATCAGTGGTCCGATTGTACTTAGGGATTTCCGGCATGCGAAATTTCTTCGGAATGGGCTTCGGAGCCGCACTTGGGGGTAACAACTTCTTT
This sequence comes from Nicotiana paniculata, assembly GCA_005239505.1. Lineage (NCBI taxonomy): Eukaryota > Viridiplantae > Streptophyta > Magnoliopsida > Solanales > Solanaceae > Nicotiana > Nicotiana paniculata. Next base: position 15,653 of record MDKI01051847.1, on the reverse strand, counting down.
GAGTCCATACCTTTTAAAATCGACGGTGCCCCCAGTATTTGGTCAACCCGGGAATTGTATGTTTCTACTTTCTTATCATTTGCCTAAATTTTCTTTTCTCCTGATTCCATTCGTTTAATGAGTTCCTCGAGCATCTTCATTACCGCGGGATCAGTCCCCGATTCACTGGCGTTTGACCTTTCTGGCATTGGTTCGGAACGGCGGGCGACTTCTGGTTCGATACCACTCGGCGCTTGATGCGAATTTTGTAATTGTGCAATAGCGACTTGTTGAGCCTGTAACATCTCGAATATTAATTGGAGGCTGGATCCTCCATCTCCTCTACCCTGCGTACCTCGACCACTAGACCGTCCTTCTCTGCGTAAGCTTTCTTCGGTATCTGCGCCCAAATTTGCATTTAAGGCGATATGCTAACTGATGTCGACTGAATTGGCAACTGGTGCTCCCTCGAGATTAGCCTGAGGCACCTCGATCCTTGGGGCAGCTACATTGTCGTTTTCACTGTGAAATCTGAGGCCGTCGTCATCATGTGTGGGTGCTGTTTGTGAGTTTGACATGTTTTAATCCTGAAAAAAAAACACTTACAAGAACAACCGTAAAGTAGTGTGTGGTATACGAATCGATATTAAGAAATCACTATAATCCTTAGCCCCACGGTGGGTTCCAAACTGTTTACCCTAAATTTGGATAACAATTAAATATATATTGTGGTTTTAAGGATATGTGATTTCACTCAACATCAATTGATAAATATGGAGATGAACGATAGAATTAAATTGTAAATAAAGCAAACCAGTATGCAGATAGAACTCAGACCTTGAGTCGAAGTACTCTGGAACTGATACGTGCAAGAACAATTAAAAAATAGAGCAAGTTGATGAACAGTAATGTAAGCGAGAAAGAAAGAATTGTATTGCTTTGATCTCTGTGAATAATGATGCCTTACAAATGATTAGAACTCCCATAGCAGAGGAATTCTACTTATGGTATAACTCTAATTACAGAAGGAAATTACATAAGTAACTAATTAACCCCTTCTGATTTGATCCGTTCCAAGATTTATGCCGTGATCCTCGACCAGTCACGGATATCTCGCTCTACCATTATTATGTCATCTCCGATATCACTCAGTGTTTGTCTCTCTTGGCTTCGATTGTTACCTACCTCGATCTCGAACTCGATGTCTCAGCTTCGTGATTTAGTCGAAACCGACCTTCGATGCAATATTCCGGTCTCGATCAAATAGTAAAATCGGGTGGCACTGTGTCATATCATATTTTACCCTATATAGTACTGTAGCTTCCTATTTGGTTGTGATTGGAATAATACTAATTAACAAGAGAAATAGTGCCCCTTTTCTAATGAAATAGTTTTTCATTCTACATAAATTTTCGTTAACAATATACAATACATTTCTAAATAAACTATAAGTATCAAATGGCACCTTGTTAATCACACTAATTTGTCCATATTTTATTTGATATGTATACAAAAACATATGAACAAGCTAAAATATTATCACAAAATAAATTATAGTATTATTCAATTTTCGATTCAGTCATATCAATAAATAGCAAAATTATAAAAGTTTATATTAATTAGATGGCGTTCTTCTTCTACATATAAATTTCATAAAAAGGTAAATAATACAATTAACTTGTATTGTACCTAAAAACTGTCACGACCCAAATCCTACCAGGCCGTGATGACGCCTATCGTGGAACTAGGCTAGCCGACCATCACCTTACTACGCATTTATTCAATTATAAAAGTTCCCAATTTAATAATAAGCATCAACATAGCATGGAAATAATGTGATTAAGTCTTAACGTCCCAATAATAGTCTAATAACTCTAAACAAAACCTCCCAAGACTGGAGTCAATAGTCATGAGCATCTAAGAATAAATAAATCTAACTCTGCTAAACTATAATAAATAACTCTAAACAAAACCTCCCAAGACTGGAGTCAATAGTCATGAGCATCTAAGAATAAATAAATCTAACTATGATAAAACTATAATATATGACTCTGAATCAAACGCTAAAACTAAACAAGGAAGGGAAATGGAGAAGCTGTGGACACTGGACAGCTACCTCGAAATCCCGTATCTGTTGCTAACGAACTGAGACAACTACTGCTCCGGGCCGTCACCTGGAACTGTGCACAGAGGCACAGGGAGTAATGATGAGTACGCCAACTCAGTAGTAATAAAAATAAATCACAGTTTGAGAAATATAAAACACACAGTACAAATAAACAAATTTCACAAAACCAGTAAAACACCAAGTCACCATGTAGTATTCATCAAATAATAAGTTCGAAATCAGTTTCCAGAAATCCTTTGAAAACAAGTGTAATATTAGTATATCTCAGTAAAATTCTCAGTAACACCCGTTTGAAAATGAAGTAAATCATAGTTCGAAAACTTAGTAAAATCCTCATAAAACTGCCCCTCATTCTAAAAGTCATTTCTCGTAACCATTGCCCATCAGGCATCCTCACCATCACTCAATATCAGCCCATCAGGCGTCCTCACAGTCACTCAGTATCAACCCATCAGGCATCCTCACCATCACTCAATATCAGCCCATCAGGCGTCCTCACAGTCACTCAGTATCAACCCATCAGGCATCCTCACATCCACTCAGTATCAGCCCATCAGGCATCCTCACAGTCACTCAGCATAAGCCCCACGGGCATCACTCATTAGGTACCTTCCCTCACTTGGGGTGTGTACAGACTCCGGAGGGGCTCCTACTGACCAAGCGCTATAACAAGCCACATCATGACATAAATCACTCACAGTATAGGCCCGCAGCCTCACTTATATCATAGCATACTCACAATATAGGCCCGCAGCCTCACTCAGTCAGACACTCTCAACTTGCCTTTCAGGCCATAAATATACCGGGTTCTCAACCCAAAACAGTGTTTCATTTTCAAGAAATAGTTTCAAAATACTCTGAGTGTCAAAACAATTATCAAGAAAATACTGAGTGAAAATCATAACATATCAAGTGAGAAAACATAGTGAAAACAGCCCCCAAGGGGTAAACAGATCGGCAATAGGCCCCAAACATGGCTTACAACCCAAATCATATCAAAATATATCAATACCATTAAGCATAGACTTAAAAATTGGTTTCGCAACTCAATAGTTGCCTAAATAGGAAATATTTCCAAAGGTTCAATATTTGCATTCCAAAACCCGTGAAAGGGTGCATAGTCCGGGGTTTCATACCCTTAGGATATGATTTAAAGACATTACTTACCTATAAACTAGCCCGGAACTATTCCGCAACACGCTTACCTCTCGAATCAACTTCTGAAAGCCCCAAATCTATCAAGTTCAGATTTTCATCATCAATTTATGCTCAAGGAATAAGTTCCAATCGAAAAATATTAAATTTAGCCCAAAAACCCGAAATTGGTCAAAACCCGACTCCCGGGCCCGCATCGTACAAAACTGTTCTTCATTATCTCACGAGTCCGTACATATAAGTAACGCTAAAAAAGGAGTTCGTTTGACCCCTCAAACCAATCCCTAAAGGTCTCATAATCTCAAGCCCTAAACCCATCTTTTTCTACTGATTTTCATGAATTTAACACTGATATTATGTTCTATAATCGTCCATAAATGAGTTTTAATGATCAAAACACTTACCTCTATGAAGAAAACTGATTTCCCACTTCAAAAATCTCCCTCAAAGCTCTCTGTCCGTACAAATATGGTGTAAAAAGGGTTTAAGTCGCGGAGGGTTTATTTTAATACTGTCCAGAGGTTTTCTCACCTGCGGTCCCCTAACCGCACCTGCGACTTTTCATTAAACAGCCTAACTCCGCACCTGCGACTTTGCAGGTGCGGCCCCCTATCCGCATCTGCGACCTTTTCCCTGGCTGGCCAAATCTCGCACCTGCGGAGCCTCCTTCCGCTCCTACGGGCCCGCACCTGCGATCAAACATCCGCAGGTGCGGTTACATCAGTAACAAAAAAACCAGCAGCTACTTGCTGCACTTTTTCTACTCCGAACTTCCTGTTAACCATCCGAAATCAACCCTGAGCCCCTCGGGACCACAACCAAACATAATAACACGTTACATTTGATCATTCAAGCTTACTTTCACTCTCAAAACACCAAAACTAACATCGAAACACCAAAATTACATCGGATTCAAGCCTAAGAACTTTGAAATTTCTAAAATCCACCAATAATGCCGAAACTATCCAAAACAACTTTGATTGAACTGAAATTTTGCAGACACATCCAAAATGACATTACGAACCTGTACCAACTGTCGGAATTCCATTCCGACCCCGATATCCTATTTTCCACTGCCGACCTTTAATCACCAAAAACTAACTTTCGCCAATTCAAGCCTAATTCTACACCGGACATCACAAAATTATTCTGAACACACTCCTAAGTCCCAAATAATCTAACGAAGCTATCCAAGCCATAAAATCCGCATTCCGAGGTCGTTTACGAATAAGTCGACCCTCAGTTGACTTTTCCCATTTTAAGGCTATCTTTAAAGGCCAAATGACTAAACTCTCACTACAACCATTCGATTTCAAGCCTATCGACTCTAACACATCAATAACAGAATAACACAAGTCAATAACATCAATTATAATGCAGGTTCTACGTAACGACAGACCGGGTCGTTACATTCTCTGCCTCTTAAACAAACGTTCATCCTCGAACGGATCTAGAAGCATACCTGGAGTCTCAAACAAGTGGGGATATTTGCTCTGCATCTCCCGCTCGGTCTCCCAAGTAGCCTCCTCCACTGGCTGACCTCTCCACTGCACCTTTACTGATGCTATATCCTTAGAACTCAACTTTCTGACCTCGCGAGCTAAAATAGCTACTGGCTCAAACTCATATGACATATTACCCTCGAGCTGAACTGTGCTGAAGTCTAACACATGAGACGGGTCACCAACATATTTTCTGAGCATCGACACATGAAATACCGGATGAACACTCGATAGACTGGGTGGCAAGGCAAGTCTATAAGCCACCTCTCCAACCTTCTGAAGCACCTCAAAAGGACCAATAAATCGTGGACTTAGCTTTCCTCTATTTTCGAAACTCATAACATCCTTCATGGGTGATAGCTTTAGCAGTACCTTATCACCTTCCATAAAAGACACATCCCGAACCTTCCGGTCCGTATAACTCTTCTGCCTAGACTGTGCCATGCGTAGTCGCTCCTGAATCAACTTCACCTTCTCCAACGCATCCTGAATCAAATCTGTGCCCAATAACTTAGCCTCACCAGGCTCGAACCAACCAACCGGAGATCTACACCTCCTACCATATAAAGCCTCCTACGGGGCCATCTGAATACTGGACTGGTAGCTGTTATTATATGCAAACTCCGCTAGTGGTAGGAACTGATCCCATGAACCACCAAAATCAATCACACAAGCCCGTAACATGTCCTCCAAATCCGAATAGTCCGTTCCGACTGTCCGTCGGTCTGCGGGTGAAATGCAATGCTCAACTCTACATCAGTACCCATACCTCTCTGTACGGCCCTCCAAAATTGAGATGTGAACTGTGTACCTCGGTCAGAAATGATAGAAACCGGAACTCCATGCAACTGGACAATCTCCATAATGTAAATACCAGCTAACCGCTCTGAAGTATAATTAGTACCGATAGGAATAAAATGCGCGGAGTTGGTCAATCTATCCACAATGACCCAAATAGCATCAACACCCTTCGAAGTCCGTGGAAGCCCAACTACAAAGTCCATAGTAATCCGTTCCCACTTCCACTCCGGAGTATCTAACCTCTGAAGTAATCCACCTGGTCTCTAGTGCTCATACTTGACCTGCTGGCAGTTGAGACATCGTGCTACATACTCAACAATATCTCTCTTTATCTGCCTCCACCAATACTGCTATCTCAGATCCTGGTACATCTTCGCGGCACCCAGATGAATAGAATACCGTGAACTGTGAGCCTCTACTAATATCAACTCTCGAATACCGTCCACATCGGGCATGCAAATACGACCCTACATCCTCATAACTCCGTCATCACCAATAGTCACATCCCGGGCATCGCCCCGATGAACTTTATCCTGAAGAACTAACAAGTGGCGGTCATAATATTGTCGTGCCTTAATCTGATCAAATAAAGAAGACCGGGAAGCCATGCTAGCTACCACCCACAGAGGGTCTGAAAAATCCAATCTCACCAACTGACCCGCTAAAGCCTGAACATCAAGTGCTAATGGTCGCTCTGCTGCTGAAAGGTAAGCTAGACTCCCCAAACTCTCGGCTCTGCGACTCAAGGCATCGGCCACCACATTGGCCTTCCTCGGGTGATACAAAATAGTAAGATCATAATCCTTGAGAAGCTCTAACCATATCCTCTGATGCAAATTCAAGTCCTTCTGCCTTAGCAGATACTGCAAGCTACGATGATCAGTGAAAATCTCACACTGTACCCCATACAAGTAATGCCTCCAAGTCTTTAAGGCATGAACAATGGCAGCCAACTCAAGATCGTGCGCTGGGTAATTCTTCTCGTGCACCTTCAACTGTCTAGACGCGTAGGCGATCACCCTACCGTCCTACATCAACACCGCTCCCAAACCAACTCTAGAAGCATCACAATAGACTGTGTAAGAACCCGAACCAGTAGGTAACACCAAAACCGGAGTTGTGGTCAATGCTGACTTGAGCTTCTGAAAGCTCTCCTCACACTCGTCAGACCATCTGAATGGAGCACCCTTCTGGGTCAATCTAGTCAATGGTGAAGAAATAGAAGAGAATCCCTCCACAAAACGACGGTAATATCCTGCCAAACCAAGGAAACTCCGAATCTCTGTGGCTGAAGACGGTCTGGGCCAACTCTGCACCGCCTCAATCTTCTTCGGATCAACCTGAATACCCTCACTAGACACCACGTGCCCCAAGAAAGCTACTAAACCAAGCCAAAACTCACACTTGGAGAATTTTGCATAAAGCTTCTCCTCCCTCAATCTCTGTAACACAATCCTCAAGTGCTGAGCATGCTCTTCCTGGCTACGGGAATAAATCAGGATGTCATCGATGAATACAATGACGAACGAGTCAAGGTAAGGCTGAAACACGTTGTTCATCAATTGCATGAACGCGGATGGGGCATTGGTCAGCCCAAATGACATAACCAAAAACTCATAATGACCGTATCTGGTCCTGAAAGCAGTCTTCGGAATGTCAGAATCCCGAATCTTCAGCTGATGATACCCAGACCTTAAGTCAATCTTGGAGAACACCTTAGCTCCCTGAAGCTGATCAAATAAGTCATCAATACGAGGTAAAAGATACCGGTTCTTCACCGTAACCTTATTCAGCTGTCTATAATCAATGCACATACGCATGGAGCCATCATTGTTTTTCACAAACAACACCGGCGCACCCCAAGGCGACACACTAGGTCGAATGAACCCCTTATCTAAGAGTTCCTGAAGCTGCTCCTTTAATTCTTTCAACTCTGCTGGTGCCATACGGTAAGGTGGAATAGAAATAGGCTGAATGTTCGACACCAAGTCAATACCAAAATCAATATCCCTGTCAGGTGGCATGCCTGGCAGGTCTATAGGAAATACGTCCGGAAAATCACGGACTACAGGAAGAGAATCAACAGATGGAGTCTCACTACTAACATCCCTCACAAAAGCAAGATAGGACTCACACCCTTTCTCAACCATACGCTGAGCCCTCAAATAAGAAATCACTCTGCTAGGCACGTGCTCTATAGACCCCTCTCCACTCAACTCTCAGAATTCCGGGCATAGCTAGGGTCACTGTCTTAGCGTGACAATCCAGGATATCATGACATGGTGATAACCAATCCATGCAAGAATTACATCAAAATCAACCATACTGAGTAACATCAAGTCCACTCGGGTCTCCAGACCCCCAATAGATATAAGACACAACCAATACACACGGTCCACAACAATAGTATCACCCACCGGAAACGAAACATGAATAGACGTAAATAAAGACTCACGGGGCATATCAGAAAGTGGGCAAAATAAGATGAAACATACGATTACGTGGAACCAGGGTCAAATAAAGCCAAAGTGTGACAAACTGAAATAGTTCCTATAATCATCGCATATGAGGCTATAGCATCAGGCCTATCCATAAGTGCATAGATACATGGCTGACCTCCACTTGCTCGACCTCCCCCTCTAGGGCAGCCTCTAGCTGCTTGAGCACCACCACTAGCTGCCTGGGTAGGTGGTGAAGTGACTGGGGATGAAGCTGAGCGCTTAACCCTCTGCTGAGATGAACTACTAGGACGACGGGGACACTGCCTCCACTTATGTACGAACTCTCCACACTCATAACAACCACCTGGAGCTGGAGATGAAAATGAACGAGAACCTCTGCCACCCTGATAACCACCAGACAAACCATGTATAGACGAACCCTGATAAGATAATGCTCGGGCAGAGCTCTGAGCTGGAAGGGCACTAAAAGATGAACGTCCCTGATGAGAATTGCGAGGACCCTGCCCCGACGATACACCACTGTAAGCTGGGCGAGCTGGTTGTGGAGGTCTAAATGGACGACCTCTGCTGGGCTGAAATTGCCCTATGGGAGGAGCAACACTGAAGCTACCTGATCCCCGAGGCCTCTTAGCCTCCCTCTCCTCATGCTCCTGCCTGCGAACCGACTCAATGTCCCGAGCTATATCAACAACCTGCTCAAACGTGGCTCCAGACACCCTCTCTCTGGTCATCAAATTCCGAAGCTGATACGTGAGATCATCCACAAATCTCCTGATATGCTCCCTGTCAGTGGGGACTAACTCCGAAGCATGTCTGATCAACTCAAAAAACCTCATCTCATACTGAGTAACTGACAACTCTCCCTGGTGCAGCTGCTCAAATTGCCTGCGTTGCTCCTCTCTGCGGGACTGAGGAACATTTTTCTCCAAAAAGATCGTGGAGAACTGTTGCAAGGTGAGCGGTGCTGAACCAACCGGCCTTCGCCTCTCGAATGATTCCCACCAAGTAAAGGTAGCACCCGCAAACTGAAATGTAGCAAATGAGACCCCACTGGTCTCCAAAATACCCGCAGTACGTAGTATCCTCTGGCACTTATCTAGAAACCTTTGGGCATCCTCACCCTCTGTACCGCTGAAGATCAGAGGCTAAAGCCTGCTCAACCTCTCCAACCTACGCTGCTCATCCTCAGGCATAGAAGGGACCACATAGCCCTGAACCGGAGCAACTGGCTGATCTGGGGCTGCTCCCGGTGCCTGAATACTTCGTACAACTGGCTCAGGTGCCCGGGCAGCTGGAGTCTGATTGTCTTCCCCGGCCTGAGCTGCATTGGAAGTAGTGGTCATAGCCACTGCCTGAGCTAAACTGGAACACACCGTCAATATCTGAGCCAGGGTCTCGTAAAGACCCGGAATAACAATAGGCACAATAGGTGCCGGAGCCTGTCCCGCTGAAGAAACGATAGGGGATCCTATGGCACTGTCCCGACTGCTGCACGGGCAGGTCCCCCAACTCTACCCCGACCCCGACCCCTTGTGGGTCTGGCTGGTGCCTGGTCACCCTGATCAGTATTGCGTGTCCTCACCATCTGTGAGAGAATGAAACAACATAAGTTTAGATTTCAAGAATCAATAGATTGGCACGAAAGAGTTCTAAAAGATATAGATGTTTCCTAAGAGTTCTGCAGCCTCTCGAAGATAAGTGCAAACGTCTCCGTACTGATCCGTAAGAAACTACTGAACCTGCTCATGACCGTTGAGTCCTATGTAACATAGAGCTCTGATACCAACTTGTCACGACCCCAAATCCTACCAGGCCGTGATGGCGCCTATCGTGGAACTAGGCTAGCCGACCATCACCTTACTACACATTTATTCAATTAAAAAGTTCACAATTTAATAATAAGCAGCAACCATAGCATGGATATAATGTGATTAAGTCTTAACGTCCCAATAATAGTCTAACAATTCTAAACGAAACCTCCGAAGACTGGAGTCAATAGTCATGAGCATCTAGGAATAAATAAATCTAACTCTGCTAAAAGTATAATATATGTCTCTGAATCAAACGCTAAAAATAAATAAGGAAGGGAAAAGGAGAAGCTGTGGACGCTGGGCATCTACCTCGAAATCACGTACCTGCTTCTAACGAACTGAGACAGCTACTGCTCCGAGCCATCACCTGGATCTGTGCACAGAGGCACAATGAGTAATGATGAGTACGCCAAGTCAGTAGTAATGAAAATAAATCACAGTCTGAGAAATATAAGACACACAGTACAAATATACAAATTTCACAAAACCAGTAAAACACCAAGTCACCATGTAGTATTCATCAAATAATAAGTTCTAAATCAGTTTCCAGAAATCATTTGAAAACAAGTGTAATATCAGTATATCTCAGTAAAATTCTCAGTAACACCAAATTGAAAACGAAGTAAATCATAGTTCGAAAACTTAGTAAAATCCTCATAAAACTGTCCCTCGGGCTAAAAGTCATTTCTCGCAACCATTGCCCATCAGTCATCCTCACCATCACTCAATATCATCCCATCAGGCGTCCTCACAGTCACTCAGTATCAGCCCATCAGGCATCCTCACAGCCACTCAGTATCATCCCATCAGGCATCCTCACAGTCACTCAGCATAAGCCTCGTGGGCATCACTCATTAGGTACCTGCCTTCACTGGGGGTGTGTACAGACTCCGGAGGGGCTCCTACATCCCAAGCGCTATAACAAGCCACATCATGGCATAAATCACTCACAATATAGACCCACAACCTCACTCATATCATAACATCCTCACAATATAGGCCCGCAACCTCACTCAATCAGACACTCTCAATTTGCTCTTCAGGCCATAATATACCGGGTTCTCGACCCAAAACAGTGTTCCATTTTCAAGAAATAGTTTCAAAATACTCTGAGTGTCAAAACAATTATCAAGAAAATACTGAGTGAAAATCATAACCTATCAAGTGAGGAAACATAGTGAAAACAACCCCCAAGGGGTAAACAGATCGGCACTAGGCCCCAAACGTGGCTTACAACCCAAATCATATCAAAATATATCAATACCATTAAGCATAGGCTTAAAAATCGGTTTCGCAACTCAATAGTTGCCTAAATAGGGAATATATTTCCAAAGTTTCAATCTTTGCATTCCAAAACCCGTGAAAGGGTGCATAGTCCGGGGTTTCATACCCTCACGATAGGATTTAAAGACATTACTTACCTCAAAACTAGCCCGGAACTATTCCGCAACATGCTTGCCTCTCAAATCAACTTCCGAAGGTTCCAAATCTATCAAGTTCAGATTTTCACCATCAATTTATGCTTAAGGAATAAGTTCCAATCGAAAAATATCAAATTTAGCCCAAAAACCCGAAATTGGTCAAAACCCAACCCCCGAGCCTGTATCCCGAAACTCAGAAATTTTTATACAAAACTATTCTTCATCATCTCACGAGTCCGTACATATAAAGAACGCTAAAATCGGAGTTCGTTTGACCTCTCAAACCAATCCCTAAGGTCTCATAATCTCAAGACCTAAACCCACATTTTTCTACTGATTTTCATGAATTTAACACTGATATTATGTTCTATAATCGTCCATTAATGAGTTTTAATGATCAAAACACTTACCTCTATGAAGAACACTAATTTCCCACTTCAAAAATCACCCCCAAAGCTCTCTGTCCGTATAAAAATGGTGTAAAAAGGGTTTAAGTCACAGAGGGTTTATTTTAATACTGTCCAGGGGTTTCCGCGCCCTCCCGCACCTGCGACTTTCCATTAAACAGCCTAACTCCGCACCTGCAACTTCGCAGGTGCGGCCCCCTATCCGCATCTGCGACCTTTTCCCTGGCTGGCCAAATCTCGCACCTGCGGAGCCTTCTTCCGCTCTTGCGGGCCCGCACATGCGATCAAACATCCGTAGGTGCGGTTACATCTGTAACCAGAAAATCAGCAGCTGCTTGCTGCACTTTTTCAACTCCGAACTTCCCGTTAACCATCCGAAATCAATCCCGAGCCCCACAGGACCCCAACCAAACATACTAAGACGTTACATTTGATCATTCAAACTTAATTGCACTCTCAAAACACCAAAACTAACATCGAAACACCAAAATTACATCGGATTCAAGCCTAAGAACTTTGAAGTTTCTAAAATCCACCAATGATGCCGAAACTATCCAAAACAACTCTGATTGACCTGAAATTTTGCAGATACATCCAAAATGACATTACGAACCTGTCCCAACTGTCGAAATTCGATTCCGACTCCGATATCCTATTTTCCACCGCCGACCGGAAATTACCAAAAACTAACCTTTCGCCAATTCAAGCCTAATTCTACATCGGATATTACAAAATTATTCTGAACACACTCCTAAGTCCCAAATCACCTAAAGAAGCTATCCGAGCCATAAAATTCGCCTTCCGAGGTTGTTTACCAATAAGTCAACTCTCAGTTGACTTTTCCCATTTTAAGGCTATCTTTAAAGGCTAAATGACTGAACTCTCACTACAATCATTCGATTTCAAGGCTAACGACTCTAACACATCAATAACAGAATAACCCACCTATGAAAAATCAGTAACAACAATTATAATGCAGGTTCTACATAACGACAGAGCGGATCGTTAAAAAAATAAAGCCATAAATTCTACTTTATAGGTAAAGGCGTAGTGTAGACGCTAGATCAATCTAAGGTTTTGGAATTAATTTATTAGCATCACATTATTATTCGTATAATAACAATATGTATTATAAAGTTCAATTCGAAAACTCTATTTCGTATTTATCTAGAAAGGGATAAGGTATTACAACAACAATAAACCCCATGTAACGTTTGAAGGTACAACCAACAATCTTTAAACCTTTTTGTAGAAATTAAATTAAATTTATTATGAAAAAACTTGTATATGAAATGAGACCGGAGCGAGTAATTGCTAATGTTTAATTAGTTTAAGAGTAGTGGATACATGCGAATCATGACTAAAGGTTGTTGCATGTGATGAAGGAGTACACAATGTGGATTTCCCAATTTTATAGTATTTTTAGCAGTCCTCAATTGACACGTCTATTAAAATATTATTTATTAAGGACTTATTTTACAAAATTTCTTGACTCCAACACAAGTTATACATGAATTAGTAATACAAAAATTTATGATGCAGAGATTAATAGTACATGAATTATTTCTTGCTGGATATTTGGCTCAATGCACTAAAATTGAGCATACAAAGTATTATCTAAATTATTTATTAATTTTTAAACTAAAAAAATAATAAATTTACAATTATATCTTAGGATATCTGGTCTTCATAGGATTCTTGGGTAAAAACAAAAGATAATTTTGTTCTTTTGATACTTTATCTGTATAGCTTATACATGGATTAATTATTCCATGTTTGTCGTGAGGTAAGATAATACACTAAATGGTGTATAACATAATACATGAATTAATTATTTTACATTTAAAATCACAATCAAATAATGTATTAACTCAATACAGTCTTATACTATAATTAATTATATTATACAACATACCCCGAATAGATTTGGAAGTATGGGTGATTAAAACTAAGGATGATATTAAAAGAAATAATAAATTTATCTTGATTTACTAATATGGACAAATAGAAAATAATAATTGTAGTATAAGAAATTATAGTAAAAAGAAGCGAGAGTTTAAACCACATTCCAAATGCAAAAAGAAGGACAGAATCACGTTGTGGGACCCACGGTCCAGAACATTCCTAAAGAATTGTTTGTCCGTTCTCAAAAAGAAAATAGAGGTTTTATCAATCTGCTAATTAGTTTTGCATTCTCCTACCAAAGCTGTTTCTCCCTTTCTATTAGTCAAATCATAATTATTTTTTTTCTGATTATTTATTGCAATCCCGATATACTGATAGCCTGTTTGGCCAAGTTTTTTTTTGGGTATTTTTGACCAAAAATTGAGGTATTTGACCAAGCTTTTAAAAGAGAAAAAAGTATTTTTGCGGAGAAACATAAGCAGAAAAATGTAGGTTCTTTCCAAAAGTACTTTTGTGAGAAATACTTTTGAAATAAATAAACTTAAAAATAGTTTTCAACAGCTTGATCAAACACTAATTATTACTCAAAAGTATTTTTTAAATTTATTAATCAAACATAAATCGATTCTCATCAAAAGTACTTTTTTAAAAAATATTTCTAAAAAAATACTTATCAAAAGAAATAAATTTTAAAAGCTTAGCCACACATGTGATAAGTAACGTGGCATCAGTTCCTGCCCCTCCATGTCTCTTCACATGTCACCCTTAGCTAATGTGTTTCTTTTATTTCCCTTTTCAGCTTCTTCCTAGTATTGTTTTTTGTACCGATGCCCTGAAAAAAGAATATATTTAAAATAGGAAAGAAATTTGTTTTTCCTTCCTCTTTTCCCTTACTTTATGAAATCTAGGGAATACACTAAATTACTGTTCGGTATTTATTATCGACATGCAAATAATATTAACATTAATAGATTATTAACTTTTTACTTTTCCCCACCAAACAAAAATGTCAAGTTTTAAATATTAAAAAATTATGATATTCAAGTAGGAAATATGAATATTTCACTAAAACTGTAAAAAACAAAGATATTCTGCCAAGGTCAGACTCATTTGGGACATGCCGTGCAATTTATTGGAAATTTGATAGGCTTAGAAGACTAAGTAAACTATTGCTTGATACTCATATAGAAAAATACTCCTTCGTACTCAACATCTTAATATATCAGGAGTTTAAACATGATAAAACATAAAAGTATGATCTTATTGTAAAACCTTACTTTAAATCTTAAACTCAATGAATGATAATATTTTCCACAGCATATTGGCTTAGTAAATCTCATAACTGTACTTAAGAGTATATCACTCATATTGAAAACTTGTTACCTGTATACGGCTAAAATTAGAGAGTCCGATTTTATGATCACTATAGCATTTCGTAGCCCGTCTTCAGAGGGCTCGAGGCACAGTTCGAGGTTTGACACCGAGGAAGTGTATCGAGGATCCCCCACACTCGACCTCGGGGCAGTGTAGATCGATGATCATCATGAAAAAGCGGGAAATTCCCAAAATGCACGTGGTTAAAGCTGACCAAGTCTGCAAGAATAGTACAAGTCTGTACCGAGACATTAAATAGTTGTACCAGCTGCATTTCTTTGTAATAATTACACATGTACTATGTTGAGATTCCTCATATTATATATAGGGGATCCTTGTCATTTTGTAACACATAAGATATTCAATACAAGAACAAGAACATTCTCTGCTCTCTAACTCAAACATTCTCTAAAATTGTTCCTTTGATTTATCGCCTTTCATTTATTGTGTTAATTAATTGTCCTTCATTTATTGCTCATCATTGATCATAAAGAGGCCATCTTCGAGGACTTCAATACTGTTGTATACTCATCGACCGCTCTCTGTTAAACCCTCGAGCTCGACCTCGAGGCCCTATTTCGACCAAGCTCGAGACCCCGTCTCATAACCGCTCGGTTTGCATAACTCTGTTATCCTTCACTCTTGTCTCATTTTTCTTACCTCTCACTTAGCATCTATTGCCTAAACAACTAGTATTAAAATAGATCA
>MDKI01039385.1:0-10952 GCA_005239505.1 Nicotiana paniculata | reverse complement strand
CGATTTTATTTTGAACATTTAAAAATTTTACTAACTTTTTTAAATGATAGGCACAAAGCTAACATATGATGATATTAGACCTGCAAAGACGCGAGGAAATAACACAATTCCGGTCTAGGGTTACAATTTCTGATGGACGTTTTAAAAGGGTTAAGCAGCCATCATCTAAAAAAAATATATATCTTCGAGTCCGGAATATTTTTCCTTTTCAGGAAAAGGACCACAAGGAAGGAATAATCAAGTGCTCGAGATTTCATTCTTCAAAGCTCAAACACTTGGGGGATTATACAGTATGGAAGGCTAAGACGAAGCAAATAAGACTATCAAAAAGTCAAAAGCTCGAGCCTGAAGACCCATCTACCCAACGAGACAAGTGACACGAGCAGAATCGAAAGAAAATCAAAAGAGCCATCCAAATACAAAGCCTAATGCAAAAAGCAAAAACCTTCGAACATATTCAGGTTGAAAGGAAAAATATTAGTCACGAGAAAGAAATGTACATCTTTACTCAAAGCTTTTGTAACAAAAATAGTTAGGGGCCCTCCGTTAGGGAAGTAGGGTCTTCCAACAGAGAGATGCGGCAGGTGGTAATAGAGGTTCCAGCTGAGGGAAACCTTTTCAAGAAGACGGGTGAGCCTGAAGTGTGGCTCAAGCCTTTGATAGGTCCCTCTGAGAAAGCAAAGCTAGCCAGCCACGGTGCTCTTACATGGGCCAATGAGGTCGTGCATACTTCTTTGAAGGTATGATGCAAGTTATCTTCATTCACTCTCGTATATGAAATTTACCATATCTGACTGGTTTATTTCTTGTAGATTAACCTTATAGTCATGGAGCTTATGAAGAGGATTTCAAACACGGACTAAGAGACAAGAGAGTTGCAGATCGATATTGATAATTGGAGAGCAAAGTATGATAGCTTAAGGATTGACATGGATGCTTTAGAAGAGGAAATGAGTACCTTGAAGTGGAAGATGAGACTTATAGCAGCAGAACTAGAAGTGGAGAGGGCTTCTTGAAGTCAAGCTGATAAAGATAAGAGTGTTCTGGAGTCTTCATTCGTGGAGCAGCTGTCCCGTGCCTCAGAGGAGATTAGAGACTTGAAGAACTCGTGCAACCACTCACTCGTACTCAAGAAGATCTTCGTAGGGCTTTAGACAAAGCTCAAACTTTAGAGGAGTCGATTGTTCCATTAAGGGCTGCCCATGAAGCTGCGGAGGCGGAGAAGGACGGGTTGAGAGCTGAGCTTCAAGTGTGGGCAAAAGATTATGAAGATTTGGAAGAGGTGGCTGCTGTCGATGTGAGAATTCTCGCCTTGATACATTGATGGAAATGAGTCAAGAGGGTTTTGACCTTAGTGCTGAAATAGCCAAAACTAAGGAAGCCATGGAGAAGGCTCAATAGGGTCATAACATCTCTTCACCTGATGGTGAGATTCCAGCTGCTCATGCCTCTTCATCCCCAGTTGCTCCTGCTCCTTCTGCCACTGAAGTCAACCCCTCTCTTGAAAAGATTTAGTTGGTTTATCCTTTTTTTTCTTTTTCTTTGTATCAATTGGTGGTTACCTCCTGTCCCATTCGGGGTAAATTTGGACTTCCTTTAAGTCCCCAAATGACAACTTAGGGGAACCACAATGTATATATAAAAATTTTATACGGCTAAGTATAAGTTAATACTTAGTTTTAGTTGTTTTAATATATAAATGTTAGTTCGACTTTTGTTGAGTTTCTATTTTACTCTTTGTCTTTTGCATGCTTCATTTTTCAAGGTTTTAATTTTACCTCCGATTTTTGCATGTGGAATGCTTTAGACTACTCGTACCTTTTTTTTATAATAGGCAGGGTGTCATATTAATTGTGCGCCTTTTTGTAATAGGCATAATTTATGGAAGAGGGCCCTTTATAATTGACATGAAGAAGACATCTCAACTTCATTATAATGCAATAGAGTGATAGGAATTTTACACATGTTTAAGAATGTTTCCAAGGAAAGTTTTTTGTTTGAACTTCCATGACATTTTACATGTGTTTGATTATCGTCTAAAACTCACGTTTGCAACTGTTTTTGTTTAACATATTTGATATACTCTTGTATTTCGTAAC
The DNA here is from genome assembly GCA_005239505.1 of Nicotiana paniculata. Lineage (NCBI taxonomy): Eukaryota > Viridiplantae > Streptophyta > Magnoliopsida > Solanales > Solanaceae > Nicotiana > Nicotiana paniculata. Next base: position 8,853 of record MDKI01039385.1, on the reverse strand, counting down.
TATTTTTCATAGGTAACAGTTTTTCGATATTAATACAAGGAAACAACTGTTTTTTTACGAGTAACAGTTTTTATAAAGATTGGGGTTTTTACCCGCAACTGTTTTGGAAGAGATGGAACAACAACAGGCACGAAAGGTTGAGGAGCTGGAGAAGCCACGGGCAAAGCAGCAGGACAAAGAGTTGAAAAGCTGGAGAAGCCACGGGCAAAGCAGCAGGCACAACAGAGGTTGAAATAGCCAAAAGAACATACAAAACAGCTTCTCTCAAAGAAGCAGGAAAGACATCAGCTTGAGGGACGTCCTCAGGAGCAAGATCAACACCCTCATGAATAGGGAATGTGAAACATCATCAAGGACAGGGGTATCAATCACAGACGCGGAAGGCAAGGTTAAGGCTGTAAGCTCATCATCTAAAACCATTCGCCTTCTCCATGGCCTGTTCACTAAAGCACCCTCTTCTTATTCTTCTACGGAACGAGACTCACTGATCTTCCTCTTCGAGGAAAATGAACCAACAATAATTTCTTGGGCTTGAGCCATGGATATCTTCAGGATAGATGAAGCAGACACCCCACGAGCAAAGAACCCTATCAAAAACGGAAAAAAAGTTAAACGACAAAAAAAAATAGACTCGAGTAAGGAAAGAAGCAAGAACAAGAGCTTCACTTATCGTGGGTCTTTACTTGCCAACCGTACCTCCCAGCGAGGTACTTCCAAGATCTCTATATTGAAGGAGAAACATATAACAATTTTTCTACCCAATCACGAATACCAGAGACATTATCAACAGTATTCATGATTGCTGAGAGAAGAAAAAACAGATACTCTGTTAATAAAACACCTCAAGTTAAAACAAGAAAAAGTAAATGTGAGCTAAAGCATACTCACGCGCGCGATTCCACTTCTCAGGGAAGGGAAGATTTTATTCACCCACTAAACCAACAGTGGGTACAGCAACAAACCGAAGGTACCAGCCCCTATCCTTATCGTCTCCAGGGGCTACCAGCACTCTTTTGCTTCTAGCAGTCAGAGTAAAAACCCCTTCACGAAATAAGGTAGGAGAGTAGAGGTGAATAAGATGGTTGAAGGTAAAAGGAACCGAGGATAAAGAAGCCAACCTCCTAAGACATGCGACAACTCGCCACACAAGCGGGCCAACTTGTCCTAAGCAGATATTGATAAAACGGCATAACTCAATTATAACTGGGTCAATGGGAGGTCTAAACCCTAAAGTGAAAGGATACGTATAAACAAAAGAATATCCCATCTTGTAAGACATTATTCTTTGATTACTATTCGGAATTTAGACAGGAAAGTCAGACTTCCAAAAGCACTCCCTACGATCCAGGGAAATCTGACCCTCAGTTATAAGGGTTGGATATCTTTTGACACTATCAAGAGAAGAAGATTGATCTACAAGAACTTGAATATCCCTAGCAAAAACAAACTCAGTAGGGACAATTTTCGACTCCAGGTTCACGAAGGCGTTCGCCTCTACCTCTAGAAAAAGACCGAGAAACCCTAAATCTCGGAGAAACTGGAGATCTAGTGGAAGAAGGAGGAACTATCTGAGAAGAAGAGGAGCCCCTCGAAGGAGTGGATCCTAGACTTCTAAGTCTACCACCCCTCCGACTCCTAGTCGGAGCAGAAGATGGTGCTAAACTTTCAATAGCTATTACTCTTTGAGGTTGGTTTGAAGAAGACATGTTTACAAAGGCAAAGGAGAAAGTTCTTTACAAAAGACAAAGTTAGAAAAGTGTTTTTGCAACCCGTATTCATCTTTTTCCATTTATCTTGATTATCAGTAACCCGTATTCATCTTAAAAATAAGCTTTAGTCAAAGGTTCTAATTCTTTGGTTAAACAGATCTTCCAAAAGGACGGGTGAATCTGCCCGAGGAAGACCTCGTACCTTTTGCATAAGTCGAGGACTATTGTATCCACCAGTCCAAGCATAAATGTGTATGTATAAACACTTAAATACCCTTCCACATGCGTGGTGATGTCCTCATCAGGGCCAGGGACGACCACTTTCTTGCTCTCCCACAGTAGTACTCCCTAAACTTCGGGAGCGTGTCCTCGGTGATGGAGCATATCTACCCCTATATCTCCTCACCTCTATCCCTTTACTTGGAGGATTTTTCAACCTGATAGTCGTTGTGTGTAGAGCATCCTCCGGGGATGAAATTATTTAAAGGAGGTTCTGGGGCCGCTTCAGGTACGACCACCTCAACATCCGTGGTTGGGTTAGAAGTTGAAGGGGCGGTTTGTTAGGGCAGAAATTTTGAAGTTTCTCATCAAATTCTAGGAATATGAATGTATGAAAGCAAGTTTGAAGATGGGATGAAGGTTTGAAAGTTAAACTTGAAGATTTTAGGACAAATTATGAACATTTGAAGATGGGAAGATGAAGATATGAAGATTTGATGGGATTATGAGCGAGTAAAAAGTTCGGGGGTAACTTAAGAAGGTTTGAAATCGGAAAGTAAAAAATTATAAAAGGAACCGAAGCTTTTATGGGGGGGGGGGGAGGTAATCAATGTGTGATGTTTCGCATTCGAGGACGGTCAACGGGCGGCTGATACATGTCGGAAATCAAAAATTGATGGGACCCTTCGCTGGCTCATGGATCCGACTGCAACGTACGGAGGAAGGAACCGAGGTCCAATTAATCACTTCTCATCACTTTGATAAATCTGCTCTCCAAAAAGTAAGGAAACTAATTGTGTAGGGGTAAAATCGGGGGTAATGTTACCCTCGATTTCCCGGTAAAGAAACAAGAGGAAAGCATGATCTGACACAACCTCGAGTAAAGCCGAATAGTTCCTTGTTTCGGAGCCCGGGGAGGACGAATGGTGCATTCGGGATCGGACACAGCTAGACATCGGGTCCGGGCAGAGTGAAGGTTCAAATTAAGGAAAAAGAGAAACGGTTAAGCACGATAAGCGAGGATCCGTAATATCCGCCCTCAACCGGATGTTAAGACGCAAATCCCGTCTGATATCAACTACAAATCAATATTTATTTACTGAAAAAGAAGATTTTTACCTTATTTAGACTTTTACTAGGATGAAACTCCTCTACTATATAAAAGAGAACTTTTTCATCTTAAATCATTGTTTGCACACATATCAAAGCAGTAAAAGTTCATTTTCATTCTCTAGCTACTGTTCATTGTGCTCTCAGCTGCTTAATTATTCAGTTGCAACCGAGCCAGTCCCAAGGATTGGACCGAGGTCAATTCTTCAGTATTCATCTAAAAGGCCAGGCTTGATTGTTCTTCACGTTTAGTTTGATTATATTGTTTATCTGTACTTTAACTATTTTTTATGCATAGATTATTCGTGTTAAACTAAATCACACGTATCCTTTAACTGCGTACAAATTTAATTATTACTCATTTTTAGGGTAAATAATAGGGATAATTAAACTTTTATTCCCTTAATTATTAGAAAATTCTAATTTGGTTCTTGTCATATTTGATTAAACATATTTAAACTTTAATTAATTTAAATGTGTGTTTTATCCCTTTATAAAGGAATATATCACAATTAGACTGTTTGTAGAACCGTATAGCCATCAAAAATAGAGAAACAATACAAACTTAACATAAAACCTGAGTAATAGAAATTTTGTAATTGTCACGACCCAATTTTTCTCTCCGTTGGGTATCGTGATGGCACCTAGTCTTAAGGACTAGGTAAGCCTAATATTAAATAAACATAAATCATAATATCAAACTTTTAAATGCTTTTTGAAATAACTATCTATGCTTTGAAAATCTTCCCAAAATCCAGCAAGTACAAGTCATAAGCTTTAAGGAATTTACACTAAAATCTCTAATTACCACTGTTCGGTGTATGAATAAAATATAAGAAGGTGATTCCGAAACTGCGAACGCTGAAGCAGTTTTACCTTGAGTCTCCACTACAGCAACTGTGCTGCTAAGAATCACTCATTCGGCTATGCGAAAACCTGGAATCTGCACAAAAATGTGCAGAAGAGTAGTATGAGCACACCACAGCGGTGCCCAGTAAGTATCAAGACTAACCTCGGTGAAGTAGTGACGAGGACTAGTCAAGACACCCACTGGTCTAATAAAACGAACATGTATATATATAGAAAATGACGGAATATGACATCTGCATAAAGATTACACATTATAATTAACTACATAACAATGCGATGCGGGAGGAAAAACAACAATAAATCGACGGAATGTCATAACATTACACAGAAAGATGGACGCGAACACAGCCAAAAACCGAAACCCACAATACAGTAAGAATAAGTAGTAACTCAGCACTGCGATAATCTCTACCTCAGACCTTAGCCAACAACCCCAACAATTTAATAAATTGTTCGAAGGTAATCCTTTCACCCACAAATTTATATTGAAAACTTTAAAGTATAATCTTTTTTTTTTATAGAAAACTTCTTTTGAAAAGGACTTTCTCCGAATATGTATATATACTTTACAGAAGGAAAGTCTTTAAATGTAATTTCTTCAAGATACGCGTTTTTAAAATATACTTTCCCAATAAATGTATTTCGAACTTAACTTCAAATATAACAAGTGCACGACATCACCCTTCGCGCTTTCTCTCTCGTCCTTCCCATAGAAATCGATAGATACGACACGTAAATTAAGCAAGTAAAAGACATGGACAGTGCAACAACAATTGAGATAAAATTCAAGTACAGGATAATAACAATAAGTCACACCAAATATGTAAGTACAACAATAACAGCTCAAAGTAAAGGCACAATGTATACACGGGGAAACAAATATCACATCATAATGCATGTCCCTCGTCCTCACCTGCACGGAAACACCCTTCGTGCCATTAACTCACAATAATATGGCACATCATCACCCTTCGTGCATTAGCACTCACTCACAGTATCACGCACGACATCACCCTTCATGCTTTTACTCTCAATAATATGGCACGACATCACCCTTCGTGCTTTTAATTTTAATAATATGGCACGGCATCAACCTTCGTGCTTTACACTCTTTCCTCACACAAAAAAATGAATATAAACAATGGCACGGCATCACGCTTCGTGACTTACACTCTTTCCTCACACAAACAAATGAATATAAACAATGGCACGACATCACCCTTCGTGCTTTACACTCTTTCCTCACACAAACAAATGAATATAAACAATGGCACGACATCACCCTTCGTGCTTTACACCCTTTCCTCACACAAGCAAATGAATGTAAACAATGGCACGACATGACCCTTCGTGCTTTACACTCTTACCTCACACAAACAAATGAATGTAAACAATGGCACGACATGACCCTTCGTGCTTTACACTCTTTCCTCACATGATAATGTAAATGAAATGGCACGGCATCACCCTTCGTGCTTTACACTCTTTCTCACCCAAACAAATGAAACGATAGCATTCCGATAAGGGAAATCAACAGCATAAACAACAACAGAAACCATACTATCCTGGCAAGGGAGTCAACAATGAAAACAATATCCTCAACAACATGAACAATAATAGAAACCATACTGTCCTGGAAATGGAGTCAACAATGAAAACAATATCATCAACAACATGAACAATAATAGAAACCATATTGTCCCAGCAAGGGATTCAACAATGAAAACAATATCATCCCGGCAAGGAAAAACAGCTATAACCAATCTTACTTAATTAACTAGCTTCACGGAATAAATCCTAACTTGAATCAATGCTCCGCAATAAGAAATGCCAAGAAAATACCATCAACATGTATAATCATCAAGTTAAGCCTAAGTTGTGCTTAATGAAATATCATATCAACCACAATATACGACCCACGAGCATGCTTGACACCAACATATGAATACTCCAATACTACTAAAACAATTACAAGGTGAGATAATAAAAATTTTATCTAAGTAGGTAGTTTATGAAGAAAGATATAGCATAATGATAGAAGAGGTAAAATCTTCAGCTAAGTCAATTAAGATCAAATAAAAAACAAAAGAATCTAAAAGCAAGTAATTCTAATTTAAGCAGGAAAGGGATGAAGTTAGCAATCAAGAACGCGGTCATAGTAATTACAACTTCATACACAAGAAGTATAAGGACCTAAGAATCCTAAAAGGGCCAACCTTCTACAAATAGGTCCGAGTATGCACTCGTCACCTCGCGTACACGGGCTACAATCAACATAGAAGACTCAAATCCTAAGGGGTAGTTTCCCCCACACAAGGTTAGGCAAGATACTTACCTCAAAGACGACAACCTGGTACTGTAAAATGGATTTCTCGGGCGAAAAGACCTCCAGACTGGTCAAAATCAACTAAAATAACTTTAAAATACACATAAAACGTATAAGGAACTATTCCGAATAATAAAGTTTCAATCTTTACAAAAATATAAAAATCGGCCAAAAGGTCGACCCCCAGACCTGCACCTCGGAACCCGTCAAATTTTACAAAATCCTAATACTCATTCCGATACGAGTTCAACCATACAAAATTTATCGAATTTCGATATCATTTGATCCCTCAAATCACGATTTTTCATTTTAGAAGTTTTCTTTCAAAACCAACTTTTCTCTACTAAAAACACAAACTAAATGATGAAAATAAATATAAAATCATGAAATATATTTAATTCTAGTTCAAGAACACTTACCCAATCAAATTGCGTGAAAACCCCCTCAAAAATCGCCAAGAACCGAGCTCTAGAAGTCAAAATATCAATAAAAATGGTCTAACCCTCGTTTTTGGATTATATTCTGTCTGCCCAGATATTTGTTCCATGTGATCGCGGACGAGAAGATGTGATCGCATAGAAGGAAAAATGCCACTGTTCAAATTGTGTTGTGCGATCGCGTAAGGAGTGAAGCGATCGCATAGAAGGAAAATTTTATTGACCAAAAAAGTTCTATGTGGTCGCGAATGAAGTAATGCGATCGCATAGAAGGAATTTTCTGGTGCCCCATGCCACACTGGGTGATCGCGAACCAGCGTGTGCGAACGCAATGAAGGGAAAAATGGCGAGGTGCAAGGCAACACTATGCGATCACGACTAATACTATGCGATCGCATAGAAGGAAACCAGAAACAACATCAGCAGTGCAAAAAGAGGGAAAATTGACCCGAAGCCTATCCGAAACACACTCAAGACCCCGTCCAAACACACAGACAAGTCATATAACCTAGCACAGACCCGCTCGAGGTTTCAAATAACATAAAACAACACCAAAATGACGAATCAAACAAAAAATCAAACTTACGAATTTTCAAATCTTCAAATATCTAAACTCGTGCCGAAACCTATCAATTTAACCCAGAATGATGCTAAATTTTGCAGACGAGTCACAAATAACACAGCGGACCTACAGCCATTCCCGGAATTCCATTCCGAGCCCGATATCAAAATTTCACTTATCGGCCGAAATCGCCGAAATTCTAATTTTCGCCAAATTACCTCAAATTACTCTACGGACCTCCAAAACCAATTCCGTACGCGCACCTAAGTCCAAAATCATCATACAAAGTTGTTGGCATCACCCAATACTCATTCCGAGGCCATTTACTCAAAAGTCAAATCTTCGGTCAACTTCCATCACTTTAGCTTCAAAAATTGAAATTTCTCTTCCAATTCGACTCCGGATCATCCGGTAACTGTTACAATAATGGTCATTAAAAATCTTTAATTTTTTGAAGATTCAGAGTAAAGATGGATCAAAAGAGCACATTTCAAATAATTGTATGTTAAATTTCTTAACCAAATACCACAAGAGCAAAAATCAAGATTTGTCGATATAGAAGGGGCTAAAAGTGCAAATTTCTTATTTTTTATGACTATGTACCGTATAACTTTACCTAGTTATAGAAAGTTTAAGAAATGTTGATCTTAGGTTAATATATTAAGTATAAAATACCTGATAAGGATTCATGATTAAGGATAGAAAGTAAATATTATAAAATGAATGTTAAAACCAAAGATTTAGGCCTCATTTGTTTGCACTCGGTGGAGGACTGAGGTCTAAATCTTAATCATTCAGATCTTAGACATTAAGTGTGTTTGTTTTTAAAATCCAAGTCTTATTTATTCAGAGCTTAATCATTAAGTGTATTTGTTTTTTTACTTCACAACTACTTAATGGGTCTGAATAGACCTGTATGATTAAGATCTGTAACAGAGACTTAATTTCATTAAGATGCTATGGTCCATAGTCATTATTAACTACCGTATCGCCTACCATTATCAGACCACCACCATCATCATAAATTATAGCCGCCACCATTATCGACTATCACCACTCACCATCTCCACCACTCCTGCCACTATTATTCTCAACTACAATAAACATACATTCACTTCAACAACCACAACTAACTACCCCATCACCATCAACAACCACAGCCGGCACTGCCCATCATTATAATTAACTACCATCCACCACCACCCTCCTCAATCACAACTACCACCACCACCCACCATTATTAACTATCACCACCCACCACCATCCTCAATCATGATCACCACTAGCTACTGTCACGACCCATTTTGCCCTCCGAAAGGTATCATGACGGAACCTAGTCTCTACGACTAGGTAAGCCTAAAATTTGCGGAAAATGATAGAATCAATAAAATAAAGATAGAAAAGAACTCAAGTAGATATAACATAGGTGCTCAGCATATACACTTTCACTTCCCAAAACCCATAATGTCTCTATAGTCACAAGCTTTGTACTAAATGTAGCTCTATACAATGAAACAATGGAAAATAACATAAGTCTTCTATGCCTATACTAGAGTTGAAGGGGACTCGTGGGATTCTGCGGACGTGGCAGAATTACCTCGCGGTCTCCTGGCAGCTGCT
>ML306918.1:0-43408 GCA_005239505.1 Nicotiana paniculata | reverse complement strand
ATATATATATATATATATATATATATATATATATATATATATATATATATATATTTGTTTATGCTAACTTATGAATTTTTTTAAACACTATATAGGTAAATAATCCAAATAATGGTGTAAATCAAATTTTGAAAGATATATTTTGGGGACCTGGGCATCAAGTCACAACAATGTCTAAGTACGTAGTTAATGGATATAAGTTTCATATGGAGGATTGCTCTAAAATAAATTTATTACAACAATAGTGGGGTGTGGATTCAAGGAGGTGATGGTTGTTGATACCCAATTTTTCCTCAAATTATTTTTTAAATTTGCATATATACCTTCAAAATCAAGTTCCATAACAATTGGTATTTTCCCATAATTTTCTCATATGTTTATAAATTTATTCCTAATTTATCCAGTATTTTTATCTCTAATAATTAATTGTAAATTGCATTACAAATGATTTCAAAGACATCTCTTGACTTAATACATTATTTTTGGCCTTGGTAAGATCAAATTATTTCAGAATCGGTCAAATTAACCATATATTTTTTATGCTATTTCTATCCAATAATTGGTCATTTATATTTTTTAATACTGATTAACCATTTTTATTTTATCTCTTAATCACCAATTCCATTCTTCTGATTATTAGCTATTTTAACTAATTTAAATTAAGCATTTAACATTTTAATTGAGTATTTAACAGCTAGCCACATTTTTTTAAAATCCTAGCCCCAATTAAACCCAAACCTACCTGATTAAATTAAACCCAAACCCCCAAGCCCAATACCATATCATACCCGGCCCAACCCCAAACCAATCTGAGTCGTTGATCAAATTAGATCAACGGACCAGATTTCTATTACCTTAATTAAACCCTAGACTAACCCCCGACCCCTCTCATTCTCACTGGTGCCTCATCTCTCTAACTCTCTCTCTCTCTCTCTCCAGTCTCTTCTAGAGACTTCCAGTCTCTTCTTCTCCGATGAAGATGGATCGTCTTCTCTGGCTACATCTCTTGCCAGAAACCATGGGTCCTCACTCCTCTTAGCTTCATGGCTCCCTCCTACATCGGGTATCACTGCCCGAAGGTCCTTAAGAGATCCTGAAGCGGTTCACCTCACCCCATGAATGTTCATGTCGTTCTTCGGCCATCCATGGCCGTCCGAGTAAGATTCGGTTATTTCCGGCTAAAACTAGTGGTTTCTAAGCCGTTTCTCCTTCTCTTTGGGTTTTCCTTTAGCTGATGTTGTCCTTATTTGAGTCTTTGATTCCCTGGGATTAGTTTCCTTCACTGATCTCATATGGTAATACATTGCTGATTTTGACCCGTGAGTTATTCGCTTGCCTTATTTGATTGATTCTACTGTTAATCGATTCTTATAGACCTTTCCTTAATTAGATTTTCTGAACCTAGACTAATTACTTGTTCTATATGCCGAAATTAGTTCCTTGTGTGGTATTCCAGTCATACATGATACTTTCCCTAATTTTTGAACCTCACTCGAGAGTTTCTTGTTGATTACCATCATTCCGTACCTTATTTTTCGTAGTTGATTATGCTGATTCTTATGACATTCCTTTATTAATATGTTATGTACCTAGCCCAATTACCTGCCCTATACTTGTATTAGTTTGAAATATCTCCTTATGTATTATATGTCAGCCATGTGGTAAGTTAACCCCTTAATTAGAGGAAGTACTTAAACTGATTGATTTTTATTCCCTTAATTGCTCCCTGAATTTGATATGAACCTTATTTACTACTGTTTTCAAAGCTATATATACCCAGGACTCTTATTTTCCAAACACACGAACTGATCTGTTCAACTCTCCCCCTCTCTCACAAACAAATAAAAAACTCTCTACTCTCTCTTCTGTGCTAGCTACTACTATTCTAAGTTAGCCGGCTGCAAGACAAGGCTAACTATTGTGCATCTCCTACTTCCTGTTTGTGTTACTGCTTTCTTAACTTCACTGGTATGTTCTAATTCAGTTTCAGTTCTCAAACCAACATGTTTCTATTACGGTTGTAACTCAGTGTGTTTCTAATTTTCTTTTACTTATTATTCAACATGTATCTAGGATCCTGAACTCCCCTCTTCCTGTTAAGTTTATGCTTTACTTGTCAATGACCAACATGTTTCTGTTTCTTGTGTGAATCCCCATGCCTATTATTGGTACATTAGTGATCATGGTCTTAGTTGTTTAATGTTGATATGTTCACATAATCCAGTACTTTCCTGTACCCCTAATCCTCTGAACCCTTAGGAGCTTCTGATTGCATGCATATATGTGTGTATGCCTGCTACATGTTTTCCCTCACATGCTCTGTATTTGTCCCTCAAATCCCATTACCACTGTTTGTGATTGTTGAACTATCTCTGGTCCTTTGTGTGATGTTGAACTTTTATTCCAATCAAGTCTCCCTCTTCAAAACTGTTTTTTCTTACTTACCCTTTCTCAAAACTTTTCTGTTACTTAAAAACCCTTTTAAAAAATAAAAAGCACTCTCACATATACTCTTAGAAATCTAGGTTCTGCCCCTTCTATGTGAGCATTGCCTTGGGACCCCTAACTCCGGCATTGGGCGCCATCACGACCCGTGTGGGATTTTGGGTCGTGACAGCATGGTATCAGAGCACTAGGTTCACGTAAGTCTCACGAGTCACGGGAAAAACCCAGTAGAGTCTTGCGGATCGGTACGGAGACGTCTGTACTTATCTTCAGGAGGCTACAGGGTGTTAGGAAACCTCTATTTGTTCTCATTCTATCATTCAGTCGATGATTTACTAAATTCACTCTTCTATTCTCTCACAGATGGTGAGGACGCGTGCATCTGATGTTCCAGACCCGGGAGGGGCCGCTACCCCCGCTGTCTGAGGTCGTAGTAGAGGCCGGGGGAGGGCACCGGCCCGTGGTAGGGGACGAGGGCATCCCATAGCTATTCTGGTCTTGCCCCTAGAGGACCCTATTATCGAGGAACAGGATGAGGTGCCTCCAGCAGAACCTGCACCCGTAGACTTTATGACGGCGCCAGGCTTCCAGGCAGTTATGTGTCGTATGATGTGATTTATGGACACTATGTCCCAGGCTGGTTTATTTCCAGCAGTCCTGCCAGTTCTCAGGCGGGAGGGGGAGCCCAAACCCCTAATTCCCAGGCCGCAGGACCGACAACAACATTACATCACACCCCGGGTACACTGCCCATGGGTGGTACCCAGCATGTAGTAGCAGCTCCGGAGCCTAGACCAACTGCGGATGGCAATCAACAGAAGATGTTAGACAGATGGACTCGATTGTTCCCTCCAGTCTTCGGGGGTGAGCGAGGCGAGGATGCCTAGGACTTCATTGATAGGTGCAAGGATAGACTGCACAACATGGGGATCCTAGTGTCCCATGGAATGGATTTCACTACATTCCAGTTAGAGGGCAGGGATCGCAGGTGGTGGCAGTCTTATATTCTCTGCAGGCCAGGAGATTCTCCTACTGTCACTTGGGAGCAGTTCACACAGATGTTCTTGGACAAATATATTCCACCCTCTGAGAGGGAAGAGCTGCGGGGTCAATTTGAGCAGTTAGAGTAGGGACAGATGTCCGTGACAGATTATGAGGCCAGATTTTCAAAGCTGGCACGCCATGATCTTATGATATTACCCATCGACGCTGAGAGAGTGTGGAGGTTTGTATCAGGGTTGCATCCAGGTATTAAATCCACCATGGCTCGATAGGTGGAGATGGGTACTCCTTATCAGCTCATAGTGTAGATTGCTCGCAGGATCGAGGGTTATCGGTTGAGGAGCAGGGAGTAGGGTCAGCAGGATAAGAGGGCTAGGTTCTCAGGAGATTTCAGAGATGCCCCAGCTAGGAGCAGAGATCCCTTTGGGGGTGGTCAGCCCAGCAGGCCTTCTTATTCAGCACCTCCGCCACCTCCCCGAGGTGTCCCAGTTAGGCCCTAGTTCAGTACCATGCCAGAGCGATCCTATCGTCCTCCAACTATTAAGAGTTTTCCTAGTGGTTACTCCAGTCGCCAGAGATCCTCCAGTTCCTATTTCAGTTTTATGCCTGAGGGTTCACATCGCCTTCTGGCCATTCAGGATTCTTCTTCTTCGAGACAACAGGATATGTCACTTGTGAGATGTTACGAGTGCGGGGACCTGGGCCATGTGAAAAAGGCTTGTCTTCAGTTTCGGGGCAAGGCAATGCAGCAGGGTTATCAGCCTATGAGTTCAGCACCAGCAGTCCGGCCACCTAGAGGTGGAGGACAGGTCGGCAGGGGTCGTCCTAGAGGTGGAGGCCAGTCAGGAGGAGGTCAGGCAGCTCATGTTTGCTCCGGTGGGGCTCTGTCTTCAGGTGCTCCAGCCAGGTTCTATGCTATTCCGGCCAGATCAGATGCAGTGGCCTCAGACGCTGTGATCACAAGTATTATCTCAGTATGTGGTAGAGAGGCTTCAGTGTTGTTTGATCCAGGATCCACTTATTCATATGTTTCAGCCCTATTTGCTCCTTTTCTGGATATTTCTCGTGAGTCCTTGGGATCTCCTATATATGTGTCCACTCATGTGGGTGATTCTGTGGTGGTAAATCAGGTGTATTAGTCTTGTGTGATCACCTTCTGTGGGTTTGAGACCAGAGCTGACCTTTTATTGCTCGACATGGTTGATTTTGAGGTTATTCTATGCATAGATTGGCTATCTCCTTATCATGGCGTGCTTGATTTCCATGCCAAGATAGTTACTTTAGCCATGCCTGAGCCACCTAGGCCGGAGTGGAGGGGTTCTTCAGTTAGCGCAGCTAGCCGGGTTATTTCATTTTTGAAGGCTCGACATATGGTCGAGAAGGGTTGTCTAGCCTATTTTGCTTACGTGCGGGACACCACCGCTGAGTCTCCGACGATTGATTCAGTGCCAGTGGTTCGATATTTTGCAGATGTTTTTCCTTCGGATCTTCCAGGCATGCCTCCGGACCATGATATTGATTTCTGCATTGATTTAGCTCCAGACACCCAGCCTATATCCATTCCTCCGTACCATATGGATCCAAAGGAGTTGAAGAAGCATCTTGAGGAGTTGTTAGCTAAGGGGTTCATCAGACCGAGTGTATCGCCGTGGGGTGCTCCAGTTTTATTTGTAAAGAAGAAGGATGGGTCTATGCGGATGTGTATTGATTGCCGCCAATTGAACAAGGTTACCATCAAGAACAAGTATCCCTTGCCGCGCATCGATGATTTGTTTGACCAGTTGCAGGGTGCTCGCGTGTTTTCTAAGATTGATTTGTAATCGGGGTTCGTGCTTCAGATGTTCCGAAGACAGTTTTTCGTACGAGATATGGCAATTATGAGTTCCTAGTGATGTCCTTTGGCTTGACTAATGCCCCAGTGGCATTCATGGACTTTATGAATAGGGTGTTCAGGCCGTATATTGATTCCTTCGTCATTGTCTTCATTGATGAAATTTTGATTTACTCACATAGCCTGGGGGAGCACGAGCAGCATTTGAGAGTTGTGCTCCAGACTTTGTGAGAATAGAAGCTATATGCTAAGTTCTCCAAGTGTGTGTTTTGGTTGGATTCTGTGGCATTTTTGGGGCAATTGGTATCCGAAGAGGGTATCAAGGTTGATCCTCAGAAGATAGAGGCAGTTTAGAGTTGGTCGCGTCCTACTTCAGCTACTGAGATCAGGAGCTTTTTGGGCCTAGTAGGCTACTATCGCCGGTTTGTGGAGGGTTTCTCTTCCATTTCAGCTCCATTGACTAGATTGACTCAGAAGAATGCCCCGTCTCGATGGTCTGACGAGTGTGAGGCGAGCTTCCAGAAGCTCAAGACGGCATTGACCTCAACACCAGTTCTAGTATTGCCTTCCGGTTCTGGGATGTACATAGTATATTGTGACGCTTCACGCATTGGCTTGGGGTGTGTATTGATGCAGGAAGGGAGAGTTATTCCTTATTCCTCACGCCAGCTGAAGGTTCACCAGAATAATTACCCTGTGCACGATTTAGAGTTGGTGGCGATTATTCATGCTCTTAAGATTTAGAGGCACTACTTGTATGGAGTGTCCTGTGAGGTTTATACAGACCACCGTAGCTTGCAGCACTTGTTCAAGCAGAAGGATCATAATTTGAGACAGCGCAAATGGCTTGAGTTGTTGAAGGATTGATATCACCATTCTTTATCACCCGAGCAAGGCAAATGTGGTAGCAGATGCTTTGAGCAGGAAGGCTGAGAGTATGGGTAGCTTGGCTTATATTGCAGTAGAGGAGAGACCTCTAGCCTTGGACATTCAGTCCTTGGCCAATCTCCTAGTGAGGTTAGACCTTTAAGAGCCTCATCGGGTTTTAGCACATGTGGTTGCTCATTCTTTATTATTGGGAGAGATTAAGGCCCGGCAGTTCTATCATCCGTGCTTAGCAGAGCTTCGGGAGATAGTGGTTCAGGGTAGGGCCAAGGAGGATACTATTGGCGAAGATGGTGTTCTGAAACTTCAAGGCCGCTTATGTGTTCCTAATATTGATGGCCTGAGGGAGAGGATTCTAGAGGAGGAACACAATTCTCGATATTCTGTTCATCCTGGTGCTACGAAGATGTATTGTGACGTGAAGTAGCATTTCTGGTGGAGGCGGATGAAGAAGGACATTGTGGGGTATGTGACTAGGTGTCTTAATTGCCAGCAGGTGAAGTATGAGCACTAGAGGCAAGGTGGCCTACTTCGGCAGATGCCCATTCCTAAGTGGAAGTGGGAGCGCATCGCTATGGACTTCATGGTTGGGTTGCCTCGGACATTGCAGAAGGTGGACGCGGTTTGGGTCATTATGGATAGATTGACCAAATTGGCGCATTTCATTCCAGTAGATACTACATATACATCTGAGAGGTTATCCTAGATCTACATTCGGGAGGTAGTCCGGTTGCATGGTGTGCCGGTATCCATTATATCAGATCGAGGTCCTCAGTTTACCTCACACTTCTGGAGAGCATTGCATAGTGAGATGGGCACCCAGATAGACCTCAGCACAATATTTCACCCTCAGACTGATGGTCAGTCGGAGCGTACAATTTAGATATTGGAGGACATGCTCAGGGCATGTGTGATTGACTTCGGAGGTCAGTGGAACCAGTTCTTGCCTTTGGCTGAGTTTGCATACAATAATAGTTACCAGTCCAGCATTGAGATTGCACCATTTGAGGCTTTGTATGGCCGGTGTTGTCTTTCTCCTATCGGGTGGTTTGAGCCTGGCGAGGCTAAGATATATGGCACCGACGTGGTGAGGGATTCCTTGGAAAGAGTGAAGTTGATTCAGGAGAGGCTCCGTACAGCACAGTCCAGACAAAAGAGTTATGCGGATCAGAGGGCGCGTGATGTGTCATTTATGGAGGGAGATAGGGTCCTGTTGAAAGTCTCGCCTATGAAAGATATTATGAAGTTCGGGAAGAAGGGAAAGCTGAGCCCGAGGTTTATAGGTCCATTCGAGGTGTTGAAGCGAGTTTGTGAGGTTGCTTATGAGCTGGACTTGCCTCCCAGTTTATCAGGAGTTTACCCAGTTTTTCATGTATCCATGCTCCGGAGGTACCACGCCGACTTCTCTCATGTGGTTGATCTCAGCACTATTCAATTGGATGAGAGGTTGGGCTACGAGGAGGATCCAGTTGCAATTATTGATAGGCAGGACCGCCAGTTGAGGTCCAACAGAGTTTATGCCGTGAAAGTCCAGTGGAAGGGCCATCCAGTTGAGGAGGCGACCTGGGAGTCCGAGGAGGACATGCTGAGTAGATATCCACACATATTCCGCATTTCAGGTATTATTCTAGACCCGTTCGAGGATGAACATTTGTTTAAGAGGTGGATAATTTAATGACCTGATCGGTCATTTTGCGTTATCGGACCCCGTTCCCCTAAATGAAACTTGCCATAGTGGCTTTTTATGATTTATGACTTGTGGAACTGGTGGTTCCTTAAGGTTGGCCTTTAAGTCCAAGTTTGACTTCGGTCAATAACTTGGGTAAACGACCTCGGAATCGAGTTTCGTCGGTTCCAGTAGCTTCGTGTGATGATTTTGGACCTGGGCGTATGTTCGGAGTGGGTTTCTGATGACCCGGGGGCATTTCGGTGCCCAATATTGAAATAAGAAGTTCCTTAAGTTCCTATGTTGGTTTGGGATGTGTTTTTGTGTTATCGAGGTCCAAACGGAATTCCGAGACCTATAGTAGTTCGATTAGGTTAATTATGACTTGCCTGCAAAATTTGGTGTCATTCCGAGTTGTATAGGTCGGTTCGACGTGTTGTTAGCAAAGTCTAGAAAACTTTAAGTTCCTAAGTTTGGTTCTTGGGATGTTGAGGTGTGATTTTGAGTTTTAGCGTTGTTTTGGGTGTTCCGAAGGCTCGAGCGAGTTCGTATTATGATTTGGGACTTGTTGGTACATTTGGACGAGGGCTCGGGTGGGCTCAGGTTCCTCCCGAACACCACACGAGGCCAAAAAACCAGCTAAAAAGCTGCTGGTGCACCTGTTCTGGTGTGACCGCAGGTGTGGTTGACCAGTCGCAGGTGCGGGACCGCTCCTGCGGTCCCAGCCTCGCAGGTGCGACCCCCAGTGGTCTGGCCAATTCACGCAGGTGCGAACAAAGTTTTGCAGGAGCAGAGCCGCAGGTGCGGTCTCCACTCTGCAGGTGGGGGCCCGGGTTCCCCAGTCCATTTCCGCAGGTGCGAGCCTTTGCTCGCAGGTGCGGTCCTCAAGCTACAGGTGCGAAAACACTGTCCAGACAGTGTGTTTTTATACACGGGTCTTAACACATTTTTCTCATCTTCTTCTTCTTCCTTGGGGCGATTTCCACCATTGTTGAGGGGAAAACGACCTGGTCATTTAAGGTAAGTAAAATCTACTCTAATATTAGCTTCATGCATGGATTTCTAGCTTAATTAACTACCTAAATTAGTGAAAAATCAAGAAATGGGTAGTAACCTAGAGCTTGTGATAATTTGAGAATTTACCCGTGAATTTGTTATGAAATCAAGTAAGAATCGTATATTAATGCTCCTTAGGCTTTGGGTGAGTGTTCTGTTTGAGAATTATTGGAATCTGAGCGTGCGGGCCCGGGGTTGAATTTTGGAAATTCTTCAAGAATGTTGAATTATTGAATAAATATGATAATTTTCCCTACTTTGAGCATGCATTGATGTCATTCTACCATATTTGGCTAGTTGCGAGTCCTAGGGTGTAGAGTTCGGAGATTCGGGCGCATCCTTGGTCCAAGGGGTAGATTCCACACGAGATGAGTCTCCTTTCTAACCTTGTAAGAGGGAATTGTCCCCATAGGTGTAATATATATATGCTGTGTGTAATTGTTTTGGGGACTGCATGCGTACAATGTGATGAGAGCTCATACGTGGCGAATATCGTGCTATGTCGGGTAGTTTTAGGACTCACGAGCATGCCATTACGTGCCTTATGTGTATCTTTATCCAAACTTTGAGTTGTTTATTATCTTTGAACCAGTATGCTTATTATCTTTGAACTAGTATGAAAATGGTAGAGATTTGCCTCTAATTTTCCAGTGAATTAATCCTTGTTACAAGTATAGCCTCTACTGAGCTTATTGATAAATCCGATATATATATATATATATATATATATATATATATATATATATATATATATATATGTATAAAAGAGTCAGCACTCGAGTTGCAGATATGATTCGCGATCGAGGGAAGCTTTATGTTAATTATATATAAGAGTCACCACTCGAGTCGCAAGTATGATTCGCAATCGAGGGAAGCTTTATGTTAATTATATATAAGAGTCAGCACTCGAGTTGCAGGTATGATTCGCGATCAACGGGAGATTTATGGTAATTATACATAAGTGTGTCAGCACTCGAGTCGCAGGTATGATTCGCGATCGAGGGAAGCTTTATGTTAATTATATATAAGAGTCAGCACTCGAGTTGCAGGTATGATTCGCGATCAACGGGAGATTTATGGTAATTATACATAAGTGTGTCAGCACTCGAGTCGCAGGTATGATTCGCGATCGAGGGAAGCTTTATGTTAATTATATATAAGAGTCAGCACTCGAGTCGCATGTATGATTCGCGATCGAGGGGAGATTTATGGTAATTATACATAAGTGTGTCAGCACTCGAGTCGCAGGTATGATTCACGATCGAGGGAAGCTTTATGGTAAATGTATATAAATGTGTCAGCACCCGAGTCGTAGGTCTGATTCGCGAGCGGGGGAAGCTTTACGTCCATTCAATGTCTAGATGTTTCCTTATGACTCTGGCCGGTTGTCTTACCCTTGTGTGCGCTTGGGCTATTGGGTACTGTTTTCCATTGCTATTGACTAACAAGATATGTGGGGGAAAAAGGAAAGTGTACATTGTTGCTTATTTTCAGTAGTTTCCTGGTTTTCTGTATTTGATAGGTATTTGCTGCCTACTGCCTCACATGTCTACTGCATTCCATATATCCTGTTTTACATTATTACTGTTGGGCCTTAGTGAGTGTCATGTAGACCTCTCTTCACTACCTCTTCGAGGTTAGGCGAGATACTCACCGGGTACATATATATTTATGTACTCATGCTGCACTTCTGTACTTAATTGTACAGGTTCTGAGGCTGGTTTTTCTGGTTATCCGACCGGAGCTTGACTTATCTTCTGGACCGGATTCCACGGTGAGATGCACCCCCCTAACGCTTCTCATCTATGCTATGGATTTATCTTTTTGTTTATTTCTATCTATTCCTCTCAGACAGCAGTACAATTTTGTATCATCTTTTGTATATGCTACTAGTTCGCCTGTTGACTTGTGACACTAGTTCCTGGCACGCACATAGTAGACTCTTATTTTGGGACTGTATATATATTGGATCACGATCATTTTGGCTGTATGTATTTAAATTGGTAAATGTTTCCGCTTTTATTTAAATGAGCTAAGTTTAAAACTTTGGAAAATATGTGGGATTGGTATGTCAATAAGGAAAATCTCACTAGTAAACAACTGTTGGCTTGCCTGACTCCGGCGTTGGGCGCCATCATGACCCGTGTGGGATTTTGGGTCGTGATAGAAACCCTAATTACTAGTCTCTAATTTTCTTAGATCTGTAACAGATCTTGGCATATTATGAGCCATTTTTGGTGTTTTCAAAGGTTGTTTTGTTTTCCCCAAAACGATTCTTCATCTTCAAACTAGGGTTTCATAACCTCTTTTTAAAATGGTTTTCCTGTGATTCTTCAGTGTTATCCTAGGATTTCTACTGTGTTTTAGCGATTTATTTAAGTCTCTCTCTTTATCTGAGTTGTTTTGTTAAAACTCTAGTCTTTAGTCCTAAAACTGAGTTCCTGATTTTGTCTCTGATAATATGTTTCCATATATGCTTGCGTCTCATGAGCTTTATGATTCTCCGAAATTTACCCTATGTTGTTCATCTATGTCTTTGATTTTCTTGTTTTTCCCGTTACATCAATGTTTACTCTGTAATTCATGTGAATTCCTAATTTCGTATGATTTTACTCCACTATGATTACTAGGGTTTCAGATTTCTTGACCATTATCTATTTAATTCGTGTTGACTTTCTTTAGCTGATGTTGTCCTAATTCGAGTCCCTGATTCCCTGGGATTAGTGTCCTTCACTGATCTCCATGGTAATACATTACTGATTTTGACCCATGAGTTATTCACTTGCCTTATTTGATTGATTCTACTGTTAATCGATTATTATAGACCTTTCCTTAATTAGATTTTCTGAACCTAGACTAATTACTTGTTCTATATGCCGAAATTATTTCCTTGTGTGGTATTCCATTCATACGTGATACTTTCCCTAATTAGTGCTAATTTCCTGAGATTTGAACCTCACTCGAGAGTTTCTTGCTGATTTCCATCATTCCCTGCCTTATTTTTCGTAGTTGATTATGTTGATTCTTATGACATTCCTTAGTTAATATGTTATGTACCTAGCCTAATTACTTGCCCTATACTTGTATTAGTTTGAAATATCTCCTTATGTATTATATGTCAGCCATGTGGTATCTTTCCTTATTTTTCACATGTCCATTACCGCTTGAAAGTTAACCCCTTAATTAGAGGAAGTACTTAAACTGATTGATTATGATTCCCCTAATTGCTACCTGACTTTGATCTGCACCTTATTTACTACTTTTTTCAAAGCTATATATATCCAGGCCTCTTATTTTCCAAACACACGAACTGATATGTTCAACTCTCTCTCTCTCACAAACAAATAAAAAACTCTATGTTCTCTTTTTTGTGCTAGCTACTACTATTCTAAGTTAGTCGGCTGCAAGCCAAGGCTAACTATTGTGCATCTCCTACTTCCTGTTTGTGTTACTGCTTTCTTCACTTCAATGGTATGTGCTAATTCAGATTTCATTTCTCAAGCCAACATGTTTCTATTACTGTTGTAATTCAGTGTGTTTCTAATTTGCTTTTACTAATTACTCAACATGTGTCTAGGATACTGAACTCCCCTCTGCCTGTTAAGTTTCTGCTTTACTTGTCAATGACCAACATGTTTATGTTTCTTGTGTGAATCCCCATGCCTATGAATGGTACATTAGTGATCATGGTCTTAGTTGTTTAGTGTTGATATGTTAACATAATCCAGTACTTTACTGTACCCCTAATCCTCTGAACCCTTAGGAGCTTCTAATTGCATGCCTATATGTGTGTATGCCTGCTACATGTTTGCCCTCACATGCTCTGTATTTGTCCCTCAAATCCCATTACCCATATTTGTGATTGTTGAACTATCCATAGTCCTTTGTGTGATGTTGAACTTTTATTCCAATCAAGTTTCCTTCTTCAAAACTAGTTTTTCTTACTTACCCTTTCTCAAAACTGTTTTCTTACTTAAACCCTTTTAAAAAATAAAAAGCACTCTCACATATACTCTTAGAAATCTAGGTTCTGCCCCTTCTGTGTGAGCATTGCCTTGGGACCCTTGAGCTCCATCTGAACTTTGATACACCGAGGCTGGCCATTCCACACTGCACTTACTCTATTTTGGATATGAAATCTGGGTTTGTGCACTGCCCTAGGAGCCCTTGAGGTTCTTAGGAAACTCTAACACACCCGGATTAAGAGAAGGTTGTGAAATAATACTTGGCATTGAGGACTTGGAGACTTGATCCTATTCTGTAGGCTCCCTACAGTTAACTTCTTATTTTCCTTCTATTTCAGTTGTGTAATTCATATCCAATGGCCTGTAATAATTATTTGTAAATAACTCTGGGGTCGGATAGTGAGAAATAGATGGGTGATATGCATGTTGTAGTATAATTAAGGGTAAAAACCATGCTTCTAGGTTTATTTTCTCTATGCGCAATAGCAGCCATGTTTAGGTACACCATGTCATGCATTAGATATCATGATACTTAGGATTTATGTGCATTCGACATCTCCACGCTTAGAAATCCTACCTATAGGATAAATAATTACAATAAAATAAGTTGCAATTACGTGATTCTGCCCATGTTCTGAAATTTCACTAGAAGTATTGTCTTAGGATAAATAAGTTGTAATCATGTCTCATCATGCTATACACGTAGATTTCCTGTTCTAAGTGAACAGCCATTAAAAATCCATCACCTATGCTATTCCTGGAAGTGTGAATAATGCTATGATTCTATGTGCATTTAGAAATCATGTTTAAGTTATTATGCATCATGCTGCATTAGATATCATGCTATAGGATCGTATCTATTTAGCTGCATTTACTCTAAACACAGAACAGTCCCCTATTCTTAGCAACTGGTAATTAGTCTTTGTACATCTTCACACCTAGAATCGCATGTTATTAGCTATAAACAACCTAGAGTCATTAACAAATCTGAATAAATGTTGCATGTTATCCAACACTTAGGCAAGCCATAGGTAATTAACTTAAAAAAGATAAAATCAGAACTGTCTTTGTGATCATGTTTAACTGAATTAATATGGACCTTAATTGTGTATGAGACATGCTGCTTATGTGTACTGTGTGTGGAGGAATATTTGAGCCTTTATCTGTTTTCCATGCTTTCCTTTATCTGCAGTCCTACTTGTTTTGTTATTTGTCGCCTTAGAATTTTAACTTTAAAACCTGAGGGTCTGCCTAGCACCTCCTTTTAGGATAATAGTCCTAATTTCCTCCGGGATTGATAGGAAGGGACGGGTAATAGCATGCAATAGAGGTCAAGACCAACACTTGTTTTATTAACCTTACGGGGTGGGAAAGGTAGAATATGGATATGATGACCGATGCGCTAATACCACGTGTAGCCCCTCTTCGAGGAGTGATTACCGGGTATTGGATTAATGTGATCCATATTATTATAAACCTAGGACACCTTTATATGCTAGCTCGTAATTCCTTTTCAAAAGTTAATCTTCTTTACTGTTTTCTAAACATCTACATGCTTAAGACTTAAATCCCCTCTTATTTGAGCCTTTACTTGTTATTTGCTAGTTGTACAAATTCACGAAATCATTTGACCGGGAACCACACTTGTGGATCCTGAGGGGTGCCTAACACCTTCCCCTTAGGATAATTTCAAGCCCTTACACAAATCTCTGGTTAGCAACGTAGTTATAATTGAACCTCTTAGGTTCCCTAATGCACTGTTAAAATTGTTAGGTGGTGACTCTTCAAAATATGCAAACCCCTTTCCCAAAAGGAACGAGTTGTCCCAACCAATGTCATAAACTTGATTCTGCGAGGAAAAAAAGGGGGTGAGACAATGGCAACCAAGTTGGAGATATTGATTATTATGGTGTGGTCAAAGAAATATTATAACTAGAATATACAGATTGGCCATATAAGATATTGATACCCTTTAGATGCAAGTGGTTCGAACCAAATCCAACATGAGGTACTAGATTACACCACCAATACAACATAATAGAGGTTAATCATACGAGGGAGTATGATCGATGTGATCCTTCCATAATTGCACATAACGTTAGGCAAGCGTATTATTCTCCCTATCCATTGCGGCGGAATAAGTCTGATTGGTGGGTTGTAATCAAAACTAAGCTGTAGGTAAGGTGGAAGTCGAGAATGTGTTAGATGTTGCATATCAAAATGATATCTCCAATGTTCACCAAATAGTGCACGATCAGTTAGAAAATGATTTGGAACATCCTGAACGCATATTGGAAAAAATTGATATAAATGAAGTAATAATTATAGAAAATGAGGATGAAGAATAAACTGATTAAATCCAAACAAGTGAGGACGAGGAATTCTCGGACGAGGAAAAATACGTCTACGAGGATTAAAAGGTTGGTTTTTTAAAGATCTCTCGTGTTATGACTAGTTTCTTGTATGTATCAATCTAAATATGTATTATATTATGCAGATGGAAGGCAAGGGTTAAGGTAACAATGACCCTACTAGTTCTCAGGTCGAGAAAAGGTTAGGAAAGGAAAGAGGAGGGTAGAATTTGGGGATAATAATACTCCCTCTTTTCCACCCTCTTCAGAGATAACTATGTCTTATCCTACACCAGACGCTGAGCCACCACATCATCACGAGGCCTACACCATCATATAGACAACATGTATTCCGTTATAGGGACATAGGACTATGCATCAGACATACAGTCCAGCTGCCTCACAGCCACGTAGATCGCATCCATCTGCATCACAGCCATGTGGATCGCATCCCTATATATCACAACCACATGGATCACAGCCATCCATCTCACATCCACTCGGGTCACAGCCATCAGTATCACAGCCACATGGACGCATCCAGCTATGTCGAAGTCACAGAGATCACAGCCATCTTCATCATCTGCTCCAAAAAGCTTTATGATGGCCCTTATGCGACTTGGATTGATTTTCCATACTCGCTAAAGGAGCAAATTTTCAATCAGTTTAAGGTATAGATGTTCTTTTAACCAGTTTAATAATTTATATTTATGACATTTCCATCTAATACTTAACTTTTTAAATGCAGAGCAAGTGTGTATGGGGAGAACTCTATAGCGAGGAAGTGGCTGCAAATTTTTAACATAAAGCTCGCAAGAGATTGTCGGATCATTTCTTGGATGGTCGAAAGAAGAACAAGATGCCTGATTGGTATCTGCAGCATTTATGAGATGATTTTTTAAGGAAATGGTAGACCAAGGATTTCTTACAGAAGAGCGAAAAAGGAAATAAAGCTCGTTCATCTGAGAAGGGAGGCTCCTTGCACACTGGGGGTGCTATCAGCATCAAGACAATAAAAAGATGATTGGTAATTGCTTAAGTTATTTTACTTTTCTAAGTATATCAATCCTATTTATTAACTAAAATATTTTTTTTTCAGGAAAAGAAGTATGGGCATCCAATGAGCCATGATGAGCTATTTAAGGAGACGCATATTTTAAAGAAGAAGAAAGAAGGGGATGGATATAGGTGGGTCGAGGAACGGGCAGAGACTGCATCTGTAAGGTTTCAATTTTTTTAAATGATATAATGTACATTTATAAGAATTTTTAAGTAATAATTTGATTTAAAATAATGTAGGGTCGCTACCAAACTAACATGGAGGAATTCATTCGTATTCAGCCAGCTGGTGAATCGGGTAAGTCAACCCAACCTTCGGACAAGGATGCTGAAAGAATATGGTTGGAGGTTGTTGGCGGTCAAAAAAGGGAGAAGGTATACGTGCTTCCTGAGAAAAAATTCCATCGCTAAAGGTGTGTAATGCAAGGAATACGGACTTTCTCACAGGGCGAGGAACTTAATAGGGAGAGCCTCTCGGCTATGTGGGAGACAGTGACAAAGCTTACCTCCGATCTAGAAGCGGACACGAAAAGTGAAAGGCTTAAAGATGCCCAATTGCTTGGTATGCAAGCTCATATCAGAACTCTCCTTACTACTGGAGATTTTCCGTTGCCCCGGTCTCGTGAGTCATCGCTAGAGGCTCGGCTTCCATGTGATTGTTCCTCCCGTCCTCCCCGTGATTGTTCCTCCCGTCCGACCCGTGATCGTTCTTCCCGTCCTCCAGAAGACCGTTCTCTATACCGTATTGTAGATGAAAGTTCATCATATGATGATGATGTTGTAGAAAATATCCCTTGACCAGTACTTTGATATACTTTAAACTAGACTAATATAACTAGTTTTGAATTAGATTGAACAATTTTGAACTTGTTGTAATTACTTAGTTTTTGCTTTGGATTGTGATGTTTAATTCAACTTTAATTTGTTAGTTCTAAAGTATTAATTGGATGTTTGGCTGTTCTTGTTGTTGTTGGATGTTTGGTTGGTTTTGTGGTGAATTAGGGGTTGTATGTGGTGAATTGGTGGTTATTAGATGTGAATTGGGGACATTGGTATGTTTTTTTATTTGGCAGGTGACGTAGCTACCAAAACAAGCATTTTCTGCCAAAATTAATCCCAGAAAACTGACAAACCTTGGTCGGTATCTAATAAAAAAAATTTAAATTGCAAATTACTGACCAATGTTAATGTTGGTCGGTTAATGCACATTGAATTCCCAGAAATTCAACATTACCGAGCACAGCTGGTCGGTAAGTTGCCTGCCCTGTCCAGTTTACCGACCAATATTGGTCAGTATTTATTAAATTTTAGTTATTTATAAAAAAACATTTTCCAATACCGACCAAAATTGGTCGGTAAGCAAAATTAATAAATGTAATATACCGACCACGTTTGTTCGGTAAAATCAAATTATTAAAATAACATTCCAACCAATGTTGCTCAGTAAGTCAACTAAATTGTCATATTGTCGTGTAGAGTATACCGACCAATGTTGGTCGGTATGATCTTCTGACCTTCAAAATAACGACCACACGTTAATGATCGTGTTTTCGATGTTTACTGGCAATTACCGACCTACTTTGGTCTGTTTTGTGGACGAATTTTCCCGAATTTCTAATAGTGATTTTCAATGTTTCTGATATATTAAATACATATAAAAAGATTTTCATCACATAGAAAATCAAGAAAAGAAAAGAATAAATAGAATAGTGCAATTCAAACTCACATGCGCGGTACAATGCTAGGAAAACTCTCATCGATACCACTAATTAATTCTTGCATATCTGCAACGTGGTGTAATTATTTGAAAATAGTCCATAATGAAGTTTGAAATTTCTAGAATCCAATTTTAAAATGTTAAAAAGAGAAATGGAGATGGGTTAGATAGTGAGAGCTTGAGTCGGTTACAAAGAGAAGGATAGAAAAAAATATTAATTGTATTTCTTCAATCTTAATTACAATGTATATGTACATGCCTACTTATGCAACTCACTAACTAAGTACTACTCTATATCCATCAAGTACAACTGTCACAGCTACTAATATTTCTACACTCCCTCTCAAGTTGGGTGATGAAATACATTGATCATCCCTAACTTGCATAACATTTCGCTGTGCAGTTGTTCCCCAAAGCCTTAGTAAAAATGTCTACAACTTGCTCTTTGCTGGCAACATATTCTGTCTTGATTAACCCCTATTGTAGTTTTTCTCGGATGAAAAAATAGTCTATCTTTATGTGTTTGGTATGCTCATGGTACCTGGGATTCGATGTAATTTGAAGAGCTTCCTTATTATCACATAATAACTCCATTGGTAGATCAACCTTCATTCCTAGTTCCTCCAACAACCCATGCAACCAAACCAATTCTACTACTGTGGTTTCCATACTCCTATACTCAGCCTCAGTTGAGCTTCTCGATATTGCACTCTGCTTCTTGGACCTCCAGGAAATTAGTGACTCTCCCAGCTTTATGTAGAAACCAGTAACAGATTTTCTAGACACCATACAAGATGCCCATTCAGCATCACAAAAAATCAGTGATCTTCCTGGACTTGTTGCTGCTCATCAGAAGTCCTAAGCCTGGTTGGCTTTTCACATATTTAACCACCCTTGATGCAGCTTCATAGTGTGACTTTTTTGGAGCATGCATAAACTGGCTCAAAGTTTTGACTGCAAAGGATATGTCTGGTCGTGTGATTGCCAGATAGAGCAGTCTTCCCATCAATCTCTGATAAGGTCTTCTATCTTCCATCTCTTTATGATTGTCAAGTTCAAACAATTTGTCATACTCCAAACTAGTGAGCTTCTGGTTCTGCTCCAAAGGGGTTATAGCAGGCTTTCCTCCCCCCCAAAGCCACATTCTGATATCAACTCTAGGGTATATCTTATCTGGTTCATGAGTATACCTTTGGATGACCTGGTAAACTCTATCCCCAAGAAATACTTCAACTCACCCAAGTCTTTCATTTTGAAGTTGTTATTAAGTATGTGCGTGGCCTCTTCTATTAGCTTGATGTCACTACCAGTAATAAGAAAATCATCAACATTAGGGTTGTGTACGGATCAGATCGTATCAGATTTAGCACATTTCGTATTCTAGAAATGCAATCTGAATCTGATCCGAATTATATCGGATCGGATTCCATTTTAAAGTTTGGATCAGATCGGATTTCGGATCGTATTATTATGCCTAAAAGTTGCAAACTTATATGTATATTTTCTTTATAAAAGAGGCAATGTATTAAGAAAAATTCATGTTTATACAACTATAAGAGTACTATGGTGCCAATATAGCTAATCTATCAATTGTAAAGGTAATAACTTGGAGGAAGATGTAAGGAAAGTACTGACTATCTGAAATTAACGTGTAATATTTATACATTGCCTAATAATTTTGGATTTCGAATCAGATCGGATTAAAATATACCAATCCGAATCCAATCCAAAATTTGAAATTTTAATAAACACAATCCGAGATCCGATCCGATCCAATCCAAAATTGGATATTCAAAATTGAATGGATGGGTTCGGATTTCGAATATCCGATCCAAATGAACAGATCTAATCAACATACACTAATATTATGACAATGTGTGTATCCTGCCTTTTTGTAAACAGGGAATAATCTAACATGCTTTTAGTGAAACCTGAGTTGATATGAGCAGTGATAAGCTTCAAGTTCCATTGCCTGCTTGCTTGTTTGAGGCCATATAGTGATTTGAGGAGCCGACAAACCTTATTCTCCCCCTGGCTACCAAATCTCTGTGGCAAGGACATGTAGAATTCCTCAAATAAGTCTCCTTGAAGGAAGGCATTGTAGACATCCATCTCGTAAAGTGGCCAATTATGATGAGCAGCCAAAGACACAACACATCTGACAGTCACCATTTTTACTACAGGAGAGAAGGTGCCATGGTAATCCAGACCTCCTGTTGGGTAAAACCCATGGCCACCAATCTGGAATTATACCTTTCAACACTACCATCTGCCTTATACTTCATCTTATACACCAACTTACATCCAATGGTTGTTTTTCCTACAGGAAAATCTACCACTTCCCATGTATGATTGTCAGTGAGGGCCTCAATCTCAAACTTCATAGCCTGAATCCAGTTGCTATCCTTGGTAGCTTGCTCAAATAATGTAGGTTCAACAATAGACGAAAAGGCTGTCAGGTAGGCTTGATAGGAATAAGAAATGGAAAAATAAGATAGGGAGGAAGAGATTGGGTAGGGGATAACAGAAGAGTGGACATAATCTGTGAGCCATATGGCAGGTTGAGATGTACTAGTTGACGTTCTCAAGGGTGGTAGTGGTACATGAGATGAGTGGGAAATGGAGGTAGATGATAGGTCAGGGGATGTAGGTTGAGAGGTAGGTGATTGAGGAACATGGGAGTCTAGAGATGGCAAGGAATCAGTGATGCTTTGTTCAGGAGGTTTAGAGACTAGACAATTTGGAAAGGAATCATCTGTGAATAATGGAGTAGTAAAAAAAGAGGTAGATGGTTCAAGGAAGGTAGACTTGGGAAATCTGAAAGAAAACACTGACTCTCTAAAGGACACATTTCTACTAACAAATAAATACCCAAAGGCAATATTGTACAGCTTGTAGCCTTTTTGTGTATTT
This sequence comes from Nicotiana paniculata, assembly GCA_005239505.1. NCBI lineage: Eukaryota > Viridiplantae > Streptophyta > Magnoliopsida > Solanales > Solanaceae > Nicotiana > Nicotiana paniculata. The sequence continues at coordinate 22,518 of ML306918.1, read as the reverse complement.
GGGTATCCCATAAACACAGTTGCAATTACTTTGGAGGAGAATTTTCCAGTGAAGTTGGGTTTGTTGCATAACATTAACAACCAAACACCTTGAGATGTTTAAATGAAGGGGGTTTGCCATGAAAAACTTTAGAAGGAGATTTTCTAGAAAGGTCTGAAGAAGGCAATATGATTATCAGAAACATAGCAGTAAGAATGCATTCACCCCATAACTTTAGAGGTATATAAGCTTGAAACTTGAGTGCCTTTTCCATCTCAAGCAAGCGCTTGTGCTTCCTCTCAGCCACCCCATTCTGTTGAGGGCTATGAACACATTAACTTTGATGCACTATTCCAAGAGACGTAAAAGAGTATTACATTGAAAATTTAAAATTCAAGTCCATTGAAGGTGCTAGAAGGTCCGGTGAATTGTGGTAGAAAATTAAGGGGAAATTCCGATTCAAGGTATGTATGGATAACTTTAATCTTTCTAGAGTTACCTTGTTGGTATTCGAGCACACGGTATGAAATTCTTGCTGCGCATATGTGAATTGATTGTCCTGCTGTGTCGAGGTGTACGAGTTCATTCTCTAATTTTTCTGAAGTCAATTACCATGCTAATTGAGATTATGAAGGGTAATTTCTTGTGCTTATCCTATCATATGAAAGGTTTGTTAAATGTTCAAATATGTCGATATGGCAGTATGTGCTACTAAATGAAAGAATCTTAATGTACCCTAATGTGGGAATGTATCTAATTGCTAAGGGTCGAGTGTGGAAAATGATGAAAAGAAAATGTGGGTTGATTTAATTGAGTTAAATAGTGATGGCAACACCATACATGAAATTACTATTCGGTAAGGATTATTGTGTCTTGATTTCATAAAGTTTTTGGTTGATATGAACTTATGTTCTTGATAATGAAGCTCCCTGTGATAAAATTATTGGTTGTTGTGACTACCAAATGTGAATGTACGGTGGGATCGGGTTGCACGTCGGAACACGAAGTAATATGGGTGAATTGTGATTGTACGATGGGATCAGGTTGCACGCCGCAACACGAAGTAATAAGGGTGGAGAGGTAATAAGGGTGAGATGAGAATGTACGGTGGGATCGGGTTGCGCGCTGCAACAGATGAACAATTGAAACAAGTAACTGTGAAATCTTCATTTGTGATTTTCTGTATACTTGTGTGGTTACCCCTACTGTTTTCTAATTGTGTACTGTTTGATTCTACTTAGAATAAACTTTGTTCATACATACTGGTACTATTCAACGATACTACCGTCCCTTTTGCCAGGGACGCTACATCTTTTATAGAGATGTAGGTGGTTCCACAACAGGTAGCTCAGACCACCGATAGTGGTGTTTCCCCTTTATACCTTCAGCAGATCCAGTGAGCCCCATTTCCTCTCGGGATCGTGTGTAGTCTATATCATCTCTTTTGTATATGTTATGTCTTCTAAGGTATAACCGGGGCCTTGTTGTCGTCAAGTATTGTGTAAACCCTTAGTAGTCTTAGAGGCTCCGTAGACATGATTTGGGTTTTACATATATGTATATTTGGGCAGTAGTTGTGTCTACTAGAAATCGTGGTTCGAATCGGAATTATTGTATGTTTTGTTATTACCAAATGTTGAATCATAAGGGATGAAATGAACTCAAGTAGTAGATTCATGCTTAAACTCTAAATTGCTAATTCTTGTGGAATAATGTATACTGTAAACACGAGGTAACGCGTTGGGTAGCAAAGGCAATCCAGGTCCGCTTAACCGGGATCATCCGGTTGGGCGCCGGTCTCGTTCCTCGGTTTTGGGGCGTGACAAACTTAGTATCAGAGCCTAAGGTTGTTAAAAGTGTCCTAGGATGTCTTGGAGCCGTGTCTAGTAGAGCCCTTATTATCGGTGTGTTGTCGACCACATCTATAATTAAGGGGCTGCATGGACATTTAGGAAAATACCCCTTCATTGTTACTCTATATCGTGTGATGTGGTGAAAGGTGAGGTTGTCTATCTCTAACTCGTGCATTGTTCCAATTTTCAGTAAATGGCACCCAAGAAGAGAGCCCGACTCGGCCCAGAGGCCAATGCCACCCCAGGAGAGGCCGTGAATTCTTTATCTGATGGTGCGGGTGAGAATGATTCCCCGACCCTGAATCTTCCTGACTCTTCCATCCCAAGCCAGGATATTCCTATTCCTCCTCCAGCAGAAGGTGCTATAGTCCCTCCCGCTGATGTTCCTGATCCTTCCTCAGTCCCAGCTTCCGGTCCCGGTATATCTGATGGGGACCTCAGGGGAGCTATTCAGATGTTGAACCAGCTAGTGGCCTCCCAGGCCCAAAGATCAAGTGTTTCCCCTGCATCCTCTAGCGAGCAAGAGATTCTTCAGGTTCCAGGGTCAACCAGTTTCTGCGGTTAGCCCCTCCAGAGTTCACAGGCCCAGAGGCAGATCCTCGGGGTTTTATATATTAAATGTACAAAACTCTCCGGGTTATGAAGGCTACAGAGACAGAGGGGGTTGAGTTGGCTTCTTATCGGTTAAAGGGAGCATCGTATTCGTGGTTTGAGATGTGGGAGGGGTCCCGTGGGGAGGGGAGCCCTCCAACAAAGTGGGATGAGTTTGTTGATGCCTTCATGGATCATTTATTGCCTGGCGAGACTATGGCAGCTCGTGTTGCGGAGTTTGAGGTCCTTAAGCAGGGAAACATGAGTGTGTGGGAGTACCACATGGAGTTCATGCGCCTGTCCAAATATGCCACCCACATGATGTCGACTATGAAGGCAAGAGTTCGACGGTTTGTTCAGGGCCTTCGTCCCTTGGTTGTTAATGAAACTTCTACAGCTGCCTTGCATTCTGATATGAATTATGGGAAGATCGTGGTATTCGCCCAGGCCTCAGAGGCTCGGAATTTTAAGATAAGGATGGAGAGAGAGTGTGGTAGTAAGACCCGGTCAGCGGGAAACCCTGGGAGTTCAGTTGTAGGTGGGAGATCAGCCCATGGGAGAGGGTCATCAGGGCCATCCCAGTCCTATGCTCAGTCCTCAGCTAGTGCCCCGTCATCAGGTCATAGTTATCAGCTGGGGGGTCACTTTGGACCAGGTTCAGATAGCAGAAGGTTCCATCAGTCGGGCCGTTCAGTGGGAGGTTCCAGCAGCAGCGGAGGGTCCCATGCCCTAAGCGTGGGAGGTCTCATTTTGAGCCTTGTTACTTGGACATACCGGTATGCTATAGATGCAGAGAGAGAGGCTATATCCGGCGAGACTGTCGTGCACCCAGTCAGGCCGCGGGTAGGGGTACTGCTCAGCCCTCCAGCTCTTCAACCGCTATATCTTCAGCACGCCCTCTGGCTTCAGCAAGGCACGGTACAGTTAGGGGTGGAGCCCAGGGTCGAGGGGGACCCAGTCGGTTCTATGCTTTGAGTGGTCGCTAGAGTGCGGAGGCTTCCCCAGATGTTGTCACAGGTATTCTGACTGTTCAGTCACATGATGTTTATGCTCTTATTGATCTCGAGTCTTCTTTGTCCTATGTTACTCCATTTATTGCTTCAAGTTTTGGGATAGAACCTGAACAGCTTCACGAGTCGTTCTCTATGTCGAATCCGGTTGGTGATTCCATTACAGTCGTGCGAGTCTATAGGAATTATGTTGTCACGGTGTGTGGTCGGGATACCATGGCCGATCTTATTGAGTTAGAAATGGTAGACTTTAATGTAATTATGGGGATGGATTGGCTCTATTCGTGCTTTGCTAAACTCGACTTCCGAACCAGGGTTATGAGGCTTGAGTTTCCTAATGAATCAGTTATCGAGTGGAAGGGGAATAATGGTGTGCCAAGAGGTACGCTTATTTCCTACCTTAAGGTCTCAAAGATGATCAGAAAAGGGTGCATCTACCATTTGGTCCGGGTTACGGATACCACTTCTGAGGTGCCTACTCCTAAATCTGTTCCTGTTGTGAATGAATTTCTTGAAGTATTTCTGGACGAGCTTCCTGGGATTCCTCCAGATAGAGAGACCGATTTTGGGATTGATGTATTTCCAGATACGCAGCCAATATCTATTCCACCTTACCGAATGGCGCCAGCAGAATTGAGACAGTTAAAAGAACAATTGAAAGATCTATTAGAAAAAGGTTTCATTCGGCCAAGTGTGTCACCTTGGGGCGCACCGGTTCTTTTTTTCAGAAAGAAAGACGGATTGCTTCAGATGTGTATAGATTATCGGCAGCTCAACAAGTTCACCATCAAAAACAAATACTCATTGCCTCGGATAGATAATTTTTTCGACCAGTTGCAATGTTCTAGGTTCTTCTCAAATATCGATTTACGGTCCGGGTATCACCAGTTAAAGATCAGGGAGCAGGATATTCCTAAGACTGCCTTCAGGACTCGATATGGGCACTTTGAATTTCTGGTAATGTCTTTTGGGCTAACCAATGCCCCAGCCGCTTTTATGGATCTTATGAATCGGGTTTTCAAACCTTTTCATGACTCCTTTGTGATTGTCTTCATTGACGATATCCTTGTTTATTCGCGAAGTCAGGAAGATCATGCTACTCACCTTAGGGCAGTTCTGCAGACTCTTCATCAGCACCAGTTGTATGCAAAGTTTTCAAAATGTGAATTTTGGCTAGAATCAGTCACCTTCTTGGGCCATGTTGTTTCCCGGGAAGGGATTCAGGTAGATCCCCAAAAGATTGCAGCGGTAAAGGATTGTAATAGGCTAATGACCCCAACAGAGATTCGCAGTTTCTTGTGTCTAGCTGGGTATTATCAAAGATTTGTGGAGGGATTCTCTATCCTCGCCTCCACATTGACTAAGCTGACGCAAAAGGCAGTTAAGTTCCAGTGGTCCGATGCTTGTGAAAAGAGTTTTCAAGAATTAAAATTGAGATTGACTACGGTGCTGGTGTTGACCTTGCCAGAGGGTACAGACGGATTTGTGGTTTATTGTGATGCTTCAAGGATTGGTTTAGGGTGTGTGTTGATGCAGTGCGGGAAGGTTATATCGTATGCTTCTAGGAAACTCAAGAGTCACGAGAAGAATTATCCGATGCATGATTTGGAGCTCGCAGTGGTTGTATTTGCACTACTAATCTGGCGGCATTATCTTTATGGGGTCCATGTGGACGTGTTCACATACCACAAGAGTCTTCGATATTTATTCAAACAAAAGGATTTGAACTTAAGGCAGCGGAGGTGGTTAGAATTGCTCAAGGATTATGATATGAATATTTTGTACCATCCAGGAAAGGCAAATGTGGTAGCCGACGCTCTTAGTCTGAAATCCATGGGTAGCTTGGCTCATTTGGAAGTAGTTCAAAGGCCTTTGGCTCGGGAGGTTTATCAGTTGGCTAGTCTGGGGGTCCGTCTTTTGACCTCAGACGAAGGGGATGTCGTGGTGCGTAATGGAGCATAATCTTCATTTGTAACGGAAATCAGGGAAAGCAATTCAGAGATCCAGCATTGGTACAGTGGAGAGAGGCAATTCTGAATCATAAGACTACAACATTTTCACTCGGCAATGATGACGGTGTTTTGCATTGCCAAGGGAGACTATGTGTTCCGGACGTGGATGATCTTCGGGAAAGGGTAATGGGAGAGGCTCACAATTCCAGGTATTCAGTACACCCAGGTTCTACGAAGATGTATCATGATCTCAAAGAGATTTATTGGTGGAATGGAAGGAAGAGGGGTGTGGAGGACTTTGTGGCTAAGTGTCCGAATTGTCAGCAAGTGAAGGTCGAGCATCAGAGGCCCGGTGGATTGGCGCAGCTTATGGAAATACCAATGTGGAAATGGGAGATGATCAATATGGACTCTGTGGTAGGGTTACCCCGCACTCAGCGCAAATTCGACTCAATTTGGGTGATAATGGATCGACTCACGAAATTAGCTCATTTGTTGCTAGTCAAGTCCATCGATACTGCGGAACAGTACGCTCAGTTGTATATAAAGGAAATAGTCAGACTCCATGGCACTCCAGTATCTATTATCTCGGATCGAGGGGCCCAATTCACAGCTTACTTTTGGAAGAAATTTCAGCAAGGTTTGGGTATGCAAGTAAATCTCAGCACAGCATTCCACCCACAGACTGATGGGAAGGCAGAGCGAACCATTCAGACGCTTGAAGATATGTTGCGGGCTTGTGTATTAGATTTCAAGGGTAGCTGGGATGATCACTTGCCGCTTATAGAATTTTCTTATAATAACAGTTTCCATACTAGTATTTAGATGGCCCCATTTGAGGCATTGTACGGAAGGAGGTGTAGGTCTCCGATTAGATGGTTCGAGGTTGGCGAGGCGGAACTGCTAGGACCGGATCTTGTGCACGAAGCTATGGAAAAAGTTAAAGACATTCAGGAAAGGGTGAAGACTGCTCAGAGTCGCCAGAAATCCTATGCGGACGTTCGTCAAAGAGATTTGGAGTTTCAAGTAGATGATTGGGTATTCTTCAAGGTGTCTCCCATGAAAGGAGTAATGCAGTTTGGGAAGAAACGGAAATTGAGCCCTAGGTATGTCGGGTCGTATCGGATCACTCAAAGGATAGGACAGGTGGCTTATAGGCTGGAATTCCCCCCTGAGATGTCATTAGTGCACCCAGTGTTTCATGTGTCCATGTTGAAGAAGGTGATTGGGGATCCATCCACCATTGTGCCGGTGGAGACAGTTGAAATTAATGAAGGATTGTCATATGAAGAGGTTCCAGTCATGATTCTTGATAGGAAAGTCCGTAGATTGAGGAACAAAGACATTGCTTCTGTTAATGTATTATGGCGGATTCAACAAATCGAAGAAGCCACATGGGAAGCGGAAAATGAAATGAAAGAGAAATATCCCCACCTGTTTGAATAAGTCGGGTAGTGGTTTTGAAAGTTGTCATTCCTAAGCAATTATATATTGTGTTAAATTTTGTGCAAGAACACTCAATTCCCCTAATTACCCTACTATTGTGACTTCTCAAACTTTGTTCCATAAATGTATATGTTGTTGTGATTAGTTGGATCATGTGCAACTCATTGAAATAGCTGAATTATGTGCAACTCATTGTATTAGTTGAATTATGTGCAAATTTGTGGAGTTAACCGAACTATGTGAGGCTTGTGGAAGTAATTAAGTTATATGTAGCTTGTTGAAATGACCGGATTATGTGCAAGTTGGTAGAGTAACTGGTAACGTGTGGAATTGGTTGAACATGTGTTTAGGAGGCTCTCTGACAGGTAGATAGGCCTAATGACAAAGGAAACTTTGGCAAAATTTTCAGGAAATACAAGAGTTAGTAAAAAAAAATAAAAACTAAGAAAATAAAAATTTTGGGGTTGGCTTATTTTGTGTTTTTCCTACTCTAGTGATTCCCCGATCCTCATTCGAGTACGAAATATTTTAAGTGGGGGAGAATGTAAAGACTCGTAAAATTTTGTGGCTAAAAATAAATGCCCAAATATGTCCCCGTGTTGTTATAACTGTAGAAATTCTTAAAACGGAACCTTTCTGAGTAAAAAGTACCTCGGGACTTAAAAGATATAATTTTCCAGATTTGCGCAGGTCTGCGGTCCACTATGCAATCGCAGATCAGGTATGCGGACCGCATAGTAGTCGCATACTTGGACAGTTTGCTGTCCAATTTGAGGACAACTATGCGGCCTAGAATGCGATCGCATTTTATGAATGCGGGCCGCATAGCTGTCGAATTCTTGAACCTTAACTTTTGCGAAGGGAGTTATGCGACGCACTATGCGATCGAATAACATGTATGTGGACCTCATAGTGGTCGCATACCTGGGTAGTCTACTTTTCTTTTTGGCCCATTTGAGGGCCAATTATGCGACAGGAATGCGGACCGCATAGCAGGAATGCGATCGCATTCCTGACTGCATTTCTGTTTCGGGACTGTTAAAGTTCTAATTTTATACCCGACCCCCAGTTCATTAAAACACTTACCCCTTTCATTTTAAGCCTATTTTCTGATAAATTAGAGAGAGGAGAGAGTGGGTTCTAGAGAGAGAGAGTTCCAACTTCATCAAATTTGTTCCTCCATCACTACTCAGGCCTGGAATTGATCAAGTAGGACACCATTTTCTTCACTACAAGAGGTAAGCTTCCACCCCATCAACCTTAATTTCCAGATTTTTGTTTAAATGAAATATGGTTAGGTTTTATGAAGATAGGGGTAGGATTCTTGCATGCATGTAACCAACTAGTCATAATCTAGTAAAAGGAAATGGGTTAGAGTAATCCTTCACTAAAAAAAGGCCATATAATCTAAAGAAACACCCAGTGTTTGATAGAATGCTCAAGTGAGTTCAAGACATGATCATTATTCCTAATTCTAAGTTCAATTATGCCACATTGTGAACTAGATTGAAGGTGCTAGAAGGTCTGGTGAATTTGCGGTAGAAAATTAAGGGGAAATTCTGATTCAAGGTATGTACGGCTAACTTTAATCTTTGTAGAGTTACCTTGTTGGTATCCGAGCACACGGTATGAAATTCTTGATGAGCATATGTGAATTGATTGTCCTGCTGTGTCGAGGTGTACGAGTTCATTCTCTGACTTTTCTTAAGTCTATTACCATGCTAATTGAGATTATGAAGGGTGATTTCTTGTGCTTATCATATCATGTGAAAGGTTCGTTAAATCTTCAAATATGTCGATATGGCAGTATGTGTTACTAAATGAAAGAATGTTAACGTACCCTAATGTGGGAATGTATCTAATTTCTAAGGGCCGAGTGTGGCAAATGATGAAAAGAAACTGTGGGTTGATTTAATTGAGTTAAATAGTGATGGAAACACTATACATGAAATTACTATTTGGTAAGGATTATTGTGTCTTGATTTCATATAGTTGTTGGTTGATATGAACTTATGTTCTTGATAATGAAGATCCCTGTGATAAAATATTGGTTGTTGTTACTACCAAATGTGAATGTACGGTGTGGGATCGGGTTGCGCACCGCAACACGAAGTAATAACGGTGAACTGCGATTTTACGGTGGGATGGGGTTGCACGCCGCAACATGAAGTAATAAGGGTGGAGAGGTAATAAGGGTGAGATGAGAATGTAAGGTGGGATCGGGTTGCGTGCTGCAACAGATGAGTAATTGAAACATGTAACTGGGAAATCTTCATTTGTGATTTTTTGTATATCTGTGTGGTATTTGTGTTGTTACCCTGACTGTTTTCTAATTTTGTACTGTTTGATTCTACTTAGAATAAACTTTGTTCATACATACTAGTACTATTCAACGGTACTAACGTCCCTTTTGCCGGGGGCGCGACATCTTTTATATGAATGTAGGTGGTTCCACAGCAGATAGCTCAGATCGCTGATAGTGGGTTCCCCTTCATACCTTCAGCAGATCCGGTGAGCCCCATTTCCTCTGGGGGCCGTGTGTAGTCTATATCATATCTTTTGTATATGTTATGTCTTCTAAGGTATAACCGGGGCCTTGTTGTCGGCAAGTATTGTGTAAACCCTTAGTACTCTTAGAGGCTCCATAGACATGATGTGGGTTGTACATATATGTATTTTTGGGCAGTAGTTGTGTCTACTAGAAATCGTGGTCCGAATCGGAATTATTGTATGTTTTGTGATTACCAAATGTTGAAATTATAAAGGATGAAATGAACTCAAGTAGTAGATTCATGCTTAAACTCTAAATTTCTAATTCATGTGGAATAATGTATATTGTAAACACGGGGAAACGCGTTGAGCAGGAAAGGCAATCCAAGTCCGCTTGACCGGGATCATCTGGTTGGGCGCCGGTCTCGTTCCTCGGTTTTGGGGCCTGACAATGACCATTTGGTAAATGAAATTTGCTGGTAGTAGGAATAATTAGTTAAAATTTAGCAACATATTCAATATATAAACCATATAATTTGTTGCCCCTATGTCAACCACCCATGGAATGGATTCAGTGCCTTCAGATAAACTAACATTAGAGAAATTAGACATACCTGACATATTATCTGCTGCTTTTTATGAGGGTACTGGCTTGTTGATCAGCTGTAGGATATGTTGATACTCTTTAGGAGTGAAAGTAAGCATTGTCATGTACTGAGTAGATGGATGAGCAGTAATATTAGGCATTGGCATGTACTGAGCAAATGGCTGAGCAGTAATATTGGAGCCTGATGCATCTGGATGCCCCAAGTAATTGGCACTATTGACTTAAGGTCCTTTGTTATTGGTTCCAAATTGTTGTGGCCTCTCAAAACCTTTCTTCCTGTTAGCCTTAAAATTTTGTGGATACCTAACCATTTTGTAGTAATTCTCCTTTTTGTGTCCTTTCATATTGCAATAGTCACAGTATAATGCATTTTGTTTCTTAAACTTCTTGTTCTGCATAGAAGCAAGAGTTGTAGGATCATTCAAATCCAGATTTTGTAATGGCTGAGCACATTGTGTTATCGTATTTGACTGCATTCGTTAGATTTCATCTTGCATGAGCATATTGTATGCTTGGTTCAGTGGTGGACTTGGAACTGTCATCAAAATCTGGCTACGTGACTCTGCATAAGTCTCATTTAAGCCCATCAAAAATTGCATTAGCTGATGTTGTTCTATATGATCTGCATAAGCCTTGTCACTCCCAGGTAGTGCAACTAATGAAAGGTATTCATTCCAAACATTACGCAACTTAGAGAAGTACTCAGTTATAGTATAAGGCCTCTGTCATTGAGTAGATTTTCCTATGTAACTGATAGACTCGTGTAAGATTTCTTTTATCAAAATGCTCTTTCAAGTCCATCCAAACCTTATGAGCATTAGAGGAATACATCAATCTATTTTCTGGTTCCCTTGATACTGAATTAGTGATCCATGACAAGACAAAATCATTGCACTTACCTCATTCATGTACTAGGTCTCATTTATAATGTTCCTTTCAACAGCTACCATCAGTAAACCCTAGTTTGTTTTTTGCTAACAGCGTAACCTTCATAGAATTACTCCATGCAGTGTAATTTTCTATACCAGTTTATTGTTGAGGGATTAGGATACAACTTGCAGTATCATATGGATGTTGATACATAGGATTCCTTGGGTGTATATCGGTGAATGTCACGACCCCAAATCACAACTGGCCGTGATGGCGCCTATCGTTATACTAGGCTAGCCAATTCACTGAAAATGATTTTCCATTTAATACATCAAATATCCAAATTTTCCATAGTAATTCTATTTCTTAAGCATTTCAAACAATAAAAATGATTAGAACATCTAAACACAGTCCCAACATCTGGAGCCAACTGTCATGAGCATCTAAGAGATGATACAGTCTAATACAAATCCTCTACTACAACAAGTCTGGGAAGTAAAGTACAAATGATAGAACAGGAAGGAGAAAGAGTAGGTTGCGGATGCCGAGCAGCTACCTCACAATCTCCGAACAATACTCCAAATAGGGTAGCTCAACTATCGCTCTGCCCCGGTACCTGAATCTGCACACAAGGTGTAGGGCGTAACGTGAGTACGCCAACTCAGTAAGTAACCAAAGTACCTAAAAACATGAGAGCAGTGACGAGCATTTGTAAATCATGTAAATCCATAAAATAAGTGACTGTGGAAATAATTAAATCAAGTCAGGAATTTACATTTCCGAGTATTTCATAAAACATTCCATTTAAAAATCTCGTATAAAACATTTAGTCAACTTTTATCAAAGAGGCTCAGTGTAAAGAATAGTGAAAACAGTAGTTTCATAAAAGTATCTGCCACTCGGGCACAGTGTCGTTCACAATATAAAGCCTCTCGGGCAAGCCTTTTACTCACTCGTGACTCTGCTCTAATAAGTCAATGCTCACACTCAGCACTCTCACTCATCAGGTACCATATAACAACTGTTGCAGCGTGCAGCCCGATCCAATATGNATATATATATATATATATATATATGTATATATATATATATATATATATTGCTGCGGCATGCAGCCCGATCCATATATAATGTATACTGTTGCGGTGTGCAGCCCGATCCATATAATAGTCAATTGCACTCACTGGGGGTGTACAGACTCCTGGAGGGGCTCTTTCAGCCCAAGCGCTATACTGCTGCGGCATACAGCCCTATCTAATATATATATTGTTGCGGCGTGCAGCCCGACCCATATATAATGTATATTGCTGCGGCGTGCAGCCCGATCCACATATAATACATATATATTACTGCGGCATGCAGCCCGATCCATATGTAATATATAACATATAGATTTTTGCGGGGTAATACATATTGTAAACTTGGTTCAGTGGTGGACTTCGAACTGTCATCAAAATCTGGATGTGTGACTCTGCATAAGTCTCATTTAAGCCCATCAAAAATTGCATTAGCTGATGTTGTTCTATATGATCTGCATAAGCCTTGTCACTCCTTGGCAGTGCAACTAATGAAAGGTATTCATTCCAAACATTATGCAACTTAGAGAAGTACTCATATCTAGTAGAAGGCCTCTGTCATTGAGTAGATTTTCCTATGTAACTGATAGACTCGTGTAAGATTTCTTTTATCAAAATGCTCTTTTAAGTCCATCCAAACCTTATGAGAATTATATGAATACATCAATCTATTTTCTAGTTCCCTTGATACTGAATTAGTGATCATTGCACTTATCTCATTCATGTACTAGGTCTCATTTATAATGTTCCTTTCGACCGCTACCATCAATAAACCCTAGTTTATTTTTGGCTAACAGCGTAACCTTCATAGAATTACTCCATACAGTGTAATTTTCTATACCAGTTAATTGTTGAGGTATTAGGATACAACCCGGAGTATCATATGGATGTCAATACATAGGATTCCTTGGGTGTATATCGGTGAATGTCACGACCCCAAATCACAACTGGCCGTGATGGCATTTATCGTGATACTAGGCTAGCCAATTCACTGAAAATAACAAAAATGATTTTCCATATAATACATCAAATATCCGAATTTTCCATCGTAATTCTGTTTCTTAAGCATTTCAAACAATAAAAATGATTAGAACATCTAAACACAGTCCCAACATCTGGAGTCAACCGCCATGAGCATCTAAGAGATGATACAGTCTAATACAAATCCTCTACTACAACAAGTCTAGGAAGTAAAGTACAAATAATAGAACAAGAAGGAGAAAGAGTAGGTTGTGGATGCCGAGAAGCTACCTCACAATCTCCGAACAATACTCCAAATAGGGTAGCTCAACTATCTCTCTGCCCCGGTAGCTAAATCTGCACACCAGGTGCAGGAAGTAACGTGAGTACGCCAACTCAGTAAGTAACCAAAGTACCTAAAAACATGAGTGTAGTGACGAGCATTTATAAATCATGTAAATCCATATAATAAGTGACTGTGGAAATAAGTAAATCAAGTCAGGAATTTACATTTTCGAATATTTCATAAAACTCCAGTTTCCATTTAAAAATCTCGTATAAAACATTTAGTCAATTTTTATCAAAGAGGCTCAGTGTAAAGAATAGTGAAAAACAGTAGTTTCATAAAAGTATCTGCCACTCGGGCATAGTGTCGTACACAATATAAAGCCTCTCGGGCAAGCCTCTTACTCACTCGTGACTCTGCTCTCATAAGTCAATGCTCACACTCAACACTCTCACTCATCAGGTACCATATAACAACTGTTGCAGCGTGCAGCCCGATCCAATACGTGTATATATATATATATATATATATTGCTACGGCGCGCAGCCTGATCCATATATAAAGTATACTGCTGCGGCGTGTAGCCCGATCCAAATAACATATGTTGCGGCATGCAGCCCGATCCAAATAACATATGTTGCGTTGTGCATCCCGATCCATATAATAGTCAATTGCGCTCAGTGGGGGTGTACAGACTCATGGAGGGGCTCCTTCAGCCCAAACGCTATATTGCTGCGGCTTACAGCCCAATCAAATATATATATTGTTGCGGCGTGCAGCCCGACCCATATATAATATATATTGTTGCGGCGTGCAGCCCGATCCACATATAATACATATATATTACTGCGGCGTACAGCCCGATCCATATGTAATATATAACATATATATTGTTGCGGCGTGCAGCCCGATCCGTAACTATCCTCACACACTCGGCTCTCGGCCTGTACATATTTATTGTTACGGCGTGCAGCCCGATCCATAACTATCCTCACATACTCGACTCTCAGTCTCACTCACTCATCCTCACAAGACACTCGGGCAATTAATCTCAATTCACAGGACTCAGCCCGAAATACTAGCCACTCGGGCAATTCATCTCAACTCACAGGACTCAACCCAAAATACTAGCCACTCGGGAAATTCATCTCAACTCACGGGGCTCAGCCCAAAATACTTCTCAGAGTTTCAAAGCAGTGTGATAACAGTGAAAATAACAAAAAGTAGGAAACATGACTGAGTTCACAGATGTTCTATCAGGATAGTGGGAAAATAGTGTAAAAGTACCTCTGAGGGTGTAAACAGGTCGGCACAAGGCCCCAAACCCAGAAAATACCCGTGAGGGTCTAAACAGGTCGGCACAAGGCCCCAAACATGGAAAATACCCCTGAGGGTCTAAACAGGTCGGCACAAGGCCCCAAACATGGCTCACAGCCCATAAACAAGTATAAACTTCTGAAAGACATGATGTCATAAGGTTTCAAATCAATACGCGGCTTAATAGTCTTTACGGGACGGACCAAGTCAAAATCCCTTTTGGTGCACGCCAACACACTCGTTACTACCATGTGTGTCACCTCATTTACCAAAACAATATCAAATAGCGGGGTGTGGTACCCTCAGGTTTAGAGTTACAATCGGTACTTACCTTAAAATATCCCAAAAGCTACTCCGCGATGCGCGTTCCCCTCGAATTGGCTCACAAATGCTCCGAATCTAACAAAAATCATATTAACATCATCAATATACGCCAACGGAACAAAACCCAATCGAAAGATATAAATTTTAACACAATTCTCAAAAATTGGCAGAACCCGAGCTCCGGCCCACGTCTCGGAATCTGATAAAAATTAAATCACAAGAATCCTTATCCTCCCACGAGTCCGTACATACCAAGAACATCACAATTGAACCATAATTGCCCACTCAAATCACCAAAAAAATTTCCAAATTCCATGCACCTAACCTCCCCAATGATGGTCTTAAATCCAACAATTATCCGGTTTAATTACTTAGAAAACAACATATAATCGAGTTATGAAGCCGAAATCTTAACTCCAAGTGATTCCCTTCTATTTCCTCTTCAAACTCTCTCAAAGAGCTCCAAACCCGCTCATCAATGGAGGAAAATAGAAAACAATTCGAAGAAAGGGCTATTTAAAACATTCTGCCCAGCTCAAATATTTCTTTCAATGCGATCGCGACTCCAGCCACGCAATCGCGATGCATATACTAGACAACCCTACGCGTTCGCATCCCAACACACGCGTTCGCATAGCTCAAAATCCATCCCACACACGTGCCTCGGAATACCTTATGCGATCGCACAAAGGGCCGCGCGATCGCACTGCTTCACCTTCCCAACCTATGCGATCGCAATCCTTATTACGCGATCGCATAGAACAAATTTCCTGCACTAAAATTTTACTCTACGCGATCGCGGATGAATCCACGTGATCGCAGTGAAGAAATCACTGCTTCCAAAACACTAGAAAATCAGCAATCTCCCAAAGACCGAAAGTGCTCGTTTTAGCATCGGTAATACACCTGAGGCCCCCGGGACCTCAAAAAAACCTACCAACATATCCCATAAAAATTTTCAAACTTATTCGAGCCTTCGAAACACAAAAAACAACACAAAAATTCAAAAATTACATCAAATTCAAGCCTATGAACTTTGAAACTTCTAAATTTTGCCAAAGATGCCGAAACCATCCAAAACACGTCCGATTGACTTGAAATTTTGCACACATATCTAAAATGACATTACGAACCTGCTCCAACTTCCGGAATTCCATTCCGACCTCGATTGCTTAATTTGCACTGCCGACCGGAAATCACCAAAAACTAACTTTCGCCAATTCAAGCCTAATTCTATACCAGACATCAAAACCACATTCCGAGCACACTCCTAAGTAACAAATCACCTAACAAAGCTATTTGAACCATAAAATTCGCATTTCGAGGTCGTTTACCAATAAGTCAACTTTTGGTTGACTTTTCCAACTATTGAACCAAGATAAGAGACTAAGTGTCTCATTTCTCTCCAAAAATTGCTTCGAACCCGAGCCAACCAAGCTAACACAATGTAATGAAGATGCACCGCATATAATGAAGCAGAAACGGGGAAAATGGGGCTAAACGCTCGGAACGACCGGCCGGGTCGTTACATCCTCCCCCACTTAAACATACATTCGTCCTCGAACGTGCCAAGAGTTGTTCTCCAACACCATCGAACTGCCGTGTAGCCTACCATGCACATACTCAGAGGTGATCCCATGCCACCCTATCCCATATAGGCCCAATAGCACAATCACAGTAGAAATTTCGAAATCCAACCTGACCCATAAACCTTAGAACAAAATTTCCACTTTTGAAATAATTTACAAGATCAAAATTCCACAACTATAAACTGAACAAGTCTGAACATGCCGAATCAAGACATATGCGCCCCCCAGATGAATTCACATAATATACTGTATGACTCAAACACCCATAGTGATAACTCCCAATCACAATAGCTGCTCAGAGCAATCCCAATACCAGTACATAACCTCTTATCAAGAAATGCCTCGCGCTAACACTTTCATATACTGTCGATAATGAAAGAAACACGTAGAAACTAGCAACCATTCGTTCGATCAGTCAGACATGAACCTCCCCATTCACAAACAGGAATTATAGCAGATTTCTAAGACAACTCCCGATATTTATCCTTCCAACTATGCGGTAGACAATTCTGACAATATTCATTCTAGGTCCCCTGACCTCTTCTCATCCAACACGAACACTCTGATGACATGACACATTGATAAAATTCGAAGCCATAACCTGTGCAACTCGTGCACTCAATAGCAACATCCCAAAGTAATCAAATTATATGAAAGATTCACACGTGAGGATTATCCCGCCATTTAACAATTACCATCACAACATCATGCTAAAAGCCTGGCACACATTGCAAAAATAAATACACACGAATCCAGTACCAAAGGTCATACCCTTACATAATCTCCGCTACATTGCGCGATCTCATCCAAATGTTGGTCCACATGAAATACTACAAGCCACCTAGCTCAAAATCAGTAACCATTCAAAACTCGACATCAAGTACTCAATGTGCATTCCCATAACCACGGGGAAAACCGGACGACACCATGCCACACGAATCAGAAGGTACATGACCAACACGTCTCAATATCGCAATACCTAATTACTTACCTTACTCAAACCTAGCTATAAAACCCAATTAGAACCGCACCATATGTGCATATAACTAACAATCCCCACGCCTCGCAACACCGAAGGGTAGCTTATAGATCACTCCATAACATGAATAAACTCAATCACAATCAAATGGTACATTCCTCAACAATAGAAATTCGGAGTCACCAATTCCGACTCGGTGCAGAACACACACTCATACGGACCTACCAATAACCCTGACTAAATTCTTGACACCCACAACAGGTAGATAACTTACCGAAAAGTTCACAATGACTGAATCATGGTACATACTAACATCCAACTAGCTTTGCTCGCATCTTCATAGTTCACTACAACAAAATAATCTATTTATGAGAACTCCCAGTCTCGAAGTCCATGAAGCGCATGAATTACTATATCTGATCTCAATTCCACCGCTCGAATACATAGCACAACCCTAATATTCAATCATTCAATAGAACCCATTTACCCAATAGAGTACACATTACGACCTGTATCGAAGAATTTCCATTACTTGAGTCATTCCCAGACTCCACCTCTGCCCGTCATAACGGATCCACCAATATACCCCGAACTGAAGCCAATACAGAACACATATTGTGTAATAAAATTATCATTAACACACTCCCCCACTTGGCTCTAAGATAATTATCAAGACAAAAAATAACTCACAATGCCAATAATAACACAACCCGTCTAACAGCTCAAGTCTTCTGCAAATCTCGCATTCACCACTGTAATAGTCATGCCAACTTCCACAAGCTAAACTAAATTACAACCTATATCATTTACGGGTAGAAGAGAATTTACTACCGAACAACATAAGGATCACACATCCCCGGACAACCCGCCGGAGGTACCCTGTCGGATTAGCCTCAGACTGATATCTCTTTCTACACTTCCGAAGATCATAACTAACACGCAATCACTACACCCTTCTTCATCACGCCTACCCTCTAGGCATCACAATATGTGGTATAAGAACACGAAGTTGATGGCAGAACTAACACTTAGAAGAATTTTGCATACAATCTCTTCTCTCTCAAGGTCCGAAGCACAGCTCTCAAATAATGCTCATGATCTTCCCAAGATTGGGAATACACCAAGATATCGTCAATAAACACGATGAAGAAAGAATCCAGATAAGGTCGGAATACACGGTGCATCAAGTGCATAAAGGCTGTTGGGGAATTGGTCAGCCCGAATGGTATAACCAGAAACTTATAATGACCATGTCTAGTCCTGAAATCAGTCTTTGGAAGGTCTGGCCCCCGAATCTTCAACTGATGAAAGCAGGAACGCAAGTCAATCTTGGAAAATACCATGGCACCCTGCAACTGATCACACAAGTCATCTATACGAGGCAAGGAATATCGATTCCTCACCGTAACCCTGTTCAGCTGCCGCTAATCGATACACATGCGCATAGAACCATCCTTCTTCTTCACAAACAACACCGGTACACCCCAAGGTGACACACTAGGCCGAACGAACCCCTTATCTAGGAATTCCTGACGCTGCTCCTTTAATTTCTTTAGCTCTGCTGGTGCCATACAATAAGGTGGAATAGAAATAGGTTGAGTGTCTGGCACCAGGTCAATACCAAAATCAATGTCCCTGTCAGGTGGCATGCCTGGTAGGTCTGCAGGAAACACGTCCGGAAAGTCACGGACCATAGGAACCGAATCAATAGAGGGAGTCTCACCACTGACATCCCTCACAAAATCCAGATACGATAAACACCCCTTCTCAACCACACACTGAGCCTTCAGGTAGGAAATCACTCTGCTAGGCACATATTCAGAAGAACCTCTCCACTCAACCCTCGAAAACCCTGGCATAGCTAAGGTCACAGTCTTAGCGTGACAATCAAGGACAGCATGACACGGAGATAACCAATCCATGCACAATATCACATCAAAATCGACCATGCTGAGTGACAGTAGGTCCACTCGGTTCTCCAGACCCCTAATAGATATCACACACGACCGATACACACGATCCACAATAAAAGTATCACCCACCGGAGTCGACACATGAACAGATGTAACTAAAGACACACTGGCATATCCAGAAAATGGGCAAAATATGATGAAACATAAGAGTATGCTACCCTTGGCTATGCGTATGCGCCAGGATGCCATCAATGAATACAATAACAAAGGAGTGTTAATACGGCTGGAATACACCGTTAATCAAATACATGAACTCTACTGGGGAAATTATTGGACCAAAAGGCATCACCAGGAACTCATAACTCAACAGAAAGATTTGTTTCGCTCCACAACTAAACAATCAGAGAGGTCTTCCAATACACTCACAACTCGAAACCATATACCAAATCGAGACAGAAATCAAACACTCAATAGTTCTGGCCACATTCCCAGCCACTCATTTTGCCACAAATCACAGCCTGAACACATCTAACCATCAAATCACACTCACCACATAGGCATCCAGCCACAAATTCCTGTCAATAAGGACATCAACGAACATATAAGTCCCCAAATACATGTGCTTACACAACAAAATCTCAGGACTCAAGCCACAGACAGAATTCGTCCTCAAGTCCTCCAGACTGGCCCATTATCAACATGCTAAAATCACATCTCATCCATGGAAGTCAGAAGTCGTCGATGCACAGCTGATACCAAGCTCTCTCGGGCACGTTCCAATACATGGAAGGAAATTCAAGAGTTACGCTCTTGGCTGAATAAAATGGATTCGCACGACAAGAATTCAAGAATATGGGATTTTCCTAAGGGTTCTGCAGCCTCTCGAAGATAAATACAGACGTCCCTGTACCGATCCACAAGACTCTACTAAACCTGCTCATGACCTTTGGGTCCTATGTAACCTAGTGTTCTGATACCAACTTGTCATGATCCCAAATCACAACTGGTGGTGATGGCGCCTATCGTGATATTAGGCTAGCCAATTCACTGAAAATAATAAAAATGATTTTCCATTTAATACATTAAATATCCGATTTTCCATAGTAATTCTGTTTCTTAAGCCTTTCAAACAACAAAAATGATTAGAACATCTAAACACAGTCCCAACATCTGGAGTCAATCATCATGAGAATCTAAGAGATGATACAATCTAATACAAATCCTCTACTACAACAAGTCTGGGAAGTAAAGTACAAATGATAGAACAGGAAGGAGAAAGAATAGGTTGTGGACGCCGAGCATCTACCTCACAATCTCTTAACAATGCTCCAAATGGGGTAGCTCAACTATCGCGCTGCCCCGGTACCTGAATCTGCACACAAGGTGTAGGGAGTAACATGAGTACGCCAACTCAGTAAGTAACCAAATTACCTAAAAACATGAGTGCAGTGACGAGCATTTATAAATCATGTAAATCCATATAATAAGTGACTGTGGAAATAAGTAAATCAAATCAGGAATTTACATTTCCGAGTATTTCATAAAACTCCAGTTTCCATTTAAAAATCCCGTATAAAACATTTAGTCAAATTTAATCAAAGAGGCTCAGTGTAAAGAATAATGAAAACAGTAGTTTCATAAAAGTATCCGCCACTCGGGCACAGTGTCGTTCGTAATATAAAGCCTCTTGGGCAAGCCTCTTAGTCACTCGTGACTCTGCTCTCATAAGTCAATGCTCACACTCAGCATTCTCACTCATCAGGTACCATATAACAACGGTTGCAGCATGCAGCCCGATCCAATACGTGTATATATATATATATATTGCTGCGGCGCAGCCCGATCCATATATAATGTATACTGCTGCGGCGTGCAGCCCGATCCATATAACATATGTTGCGGTGTGCATCCCGATCCATATAATAGTTGACTGCACTCACTGGGGGTGTACAGACTCCTGGAGGCGCTCCTTCATCCCAAGCGCTATATTGTTGTGGCGTCAATCCCGATCCAATATATATTTTGCTGCGGCGTGCAACCCGACCCATATATTATGTATATTGCTACGGCGTGCAGCCCGATCCACATATAATACATATATATTGCTTCGGCGTGCAGCCCGAACCATATGTTATATATAACATATATATTGCTAAGGCGTGCAGATCGATCCGTAACTATCCTCACATACTCGGATCTCGGCATGGACATATATATTGTTGTGACGTGCAGCCCGATCCATAACTATCCTCACATACTCAGTTCTCGGCCTCACTCAGTCATCCTCACAAGCCACTCGGGTAATTCATCTCAACTCAAGGGACTTAGCCCGAAATACTAGCCACTCGGGCAATTCATCTCAACTCACGGGACTCAGCACAAAATACTAGCCACTTGGGCAATTCATCTCAACTCACGGAGCTCAGCCCAAAATACTTCTCAGAGTTTCAAAGCATTGTGATAACCGTGAAAATAACAACAAGTAGGAAACATGACTGAGTTCATAGATTTTCTATCAGGATAGTGGGAAAATAGTGTAAAAGTACCTCTGAGTGTCTAAACAGGTCGGCACAAGGCCCCAAACATAGAAAATACCCCTGAGGGTCTAAACAGGTCACCACAAGGCCCCAAACATGGAAAATACCCCTGAGGATCTAAACAGGTCGGCACAAGGCCCAAAACATGGATCACAACCATAAACAAGTATAAACTTCTGAAAGACAGGATGTCGTAAGGTTTCAAATCAATACGTGGATTAATAGTCTCTACGGGACGGACCAAGTCACAATCCCTATCGGTGCACGCCCACACGCTCGTCACCTAGCATGTGTGTCACCTCATTTACCAAAACAATATAAAATAGCCGGGTGTCGTACTGATCACGCTCAACTATGTCTTATAGAAAGACTAAACGGGCGTTGCAAATATAATCTGGGGTATTATGCCCAGAGTCGATCCCACAAGGAATTGACGTATCAATTGNAGGTATATCACATGTTAAACTATGCAATTTAGTCTCGCATCAAGACCCCACACTTAAACCTTTGCTCGTCCTCGAGCAATCAAACTACACTCATGTACACAACTTATTAAGCAAATATCTTAACATGTTCTACCAAGAATATTTAAAACATTTCAAGCACAGAGGTGTGACATCCTCACCTCAATAATCGACTCACAAATTCCATGCTTTATTCACAATCCACTCACTATTCTAACTTAGAGGTCGACAACGTTACCTTTCCTTTCGTGAATCATGTGCCCTCACCATATCCA
>MDKI01114718.1:0-13870 GCA_005239505.1 Nicotiana paniculata | reverse complement strand
TAATCAACTTACTTTTAGACTTAAAAAGAAACTATATAAATAAGAAAACTCACTATTTACACTGAAGTTTAAATTATGCTAAAAAAATACTACTATAACTTACATTTAAATTAGAAGAAACCAAGCTATATATATATATATATATATATATTTGTTGTAGTTTTTAATTTTCTTAAATAAAACCTATTAAGAGTAATATAAAAATTTAAAATATTAAGATTAGACCTAAAATAAATATTTACACCAAAAATAATATAGAATTTGGGTGTGGTAAAAAATTAGTTGTTCACGACATGCCCCTCTTTGCTTGGAAACATGGAGAGTTTTCACTCAAAGAAAATGAACAAGGTGAGTGATTTTTTACCTCACTATTATTGAAGAAAGAAAAGAAGATAAAAGAAAAAGATGTGACCGAACCTTGATTTTAGGCTGCCTACATATCCCGGGTTATAAGGAATCATTTCACGTGTAGTTCAAGTGAAAGATGACTGATAAAGTATGCTTAGATAGAGAGCCTAGTGAAGTTCCGTCGAGGTTCCGATCCGCGATTCCTACTATTACATCAAATTGAAAAGAAAATTACATACTCTTGAAATCTAAGAGTTACAAAATTTCTATCTACATGTCATTTGGAGTCTTATCTTGATTCTTGAGTTGCTTCTCCTATTGAATTTAGACTGAAACTTAGTGCTCTCGATGTAGCAGACTATGAAATATTCTCACATGCTTGTTATTGGTCATGATGAGAAGATGGACCTTGAGACCCTGTGTCTCCGCATACATTATGTCAAAGTTGGTTGAGGCTGGTATTGAGATCAAACATTCCATTTTCTCCGGCAAGAGCTGGAATCTTATTTTTTCACATCCAATTTGTGCTTTGCAGAAAAACTTACAAGCCATCACAAACAAACAAAACGAACAAAAATTTTCTGCCCCAGTTTGCACTAGGAAATTATTGTGAGTTATTGAAAACACATTAAAATATATTTGCTATTGCAGAATAAAGAATTGGAAAAGACACAATTTTTTTATTTATAAATAATAGGAGATGTCGTACCTAGTGTTAACTAGAATGAAGGCAACCAGGGGATGTAGTACCCTGTGTTGATGATAAGATGAGGCTCGTGACACTATATGATGCTAGTAGGGAGTGTCGTACCCTATGCTGACATTAAAATGCAACCAGGGGATGTAGTACCCTGTGTTTGGAAATAAGATAAGGCTCGTGGCTCTCTGAAATGCTACTGGGAAATGTCGTACCCTATAGCAATGAGAAATACAACCAGGGATATAGTACCCTGTGTTGGAAATAAGATGAGGTTCACGGCACTCTGAGATGCTACTAGGGAATGTCGTACCCTATATTAGCAACGAGTAATACAACCAGGGGATGTAGTACCCTGTGTTGGAAATAAGACGAGGCTCGTGTCTCTCTGAGATGCTACTAGGGAATGTCGTACCCTATGTTAGCAATGAGAAATACAATCAGGGGATGTAGTACCCTGTGTTTGACAATAACATAAGGCTTGCAGCGTTCTGAGATGCTATTAGGGAATGTCGTACCCTATGTAGGCAGAAAATAATGCGACCAGGGAATGTAGTACCCTATGTTGACAATAAGATGAGGCTATTGGCTCTCTAAGATGCTACTAAGGGAATGTCGTACCATATGTTGGCAACAAGTAACTCAACCGGGGATTTAGTAC
The DNA here is from genome assembly GCA_005239505.1 of Nicotiana paniculata. NCBI lineage: Eukaryota > Viridiplantae > Streptophyta > Magnoliopsida > Solanales > Solanaceae > Nicotiana > Nicotiana paniculata. The sequence continues at coordinate 12,164 of MDKI01114718.1, read as the reverse complement.
CCTGAGGTGAAGATAGGGTATTCCATATAATGAAACTAAAAATAACATGATTACATGTATATTAGTATAAAACTAAGGATTTGAGAACTTCACTTGGTGGTGTTCGTCTTTTCACGAACTATTTCCTAAAATTGTTCTGTTCTTGTACCGAACGAAGAAAAAAAATTGTTAGTTTTAAAATGGTGGTCAGTTTGTGTCTTTGATTTCTTGGGCGACTTGACCTTGCGTCCATTACAATTGTTAGAAACACTGACTCCGTCAATGGTCATACAAATTGCCGGGAGATTCTGTCATTACTTCCGGAGATCTTCTTTTTCAACATCAAAACCTGACTATCTTGCGCCTATCACCATTTGTGTTTATGGTGCAAACAACCTTGCTCACAGAATAACTTTTAATTGAGCAACTTTTGTCGACTCTTGACACATTGTTTTGTCATTCAAGCCTTTTTCTCCTCGGGGAAAATCAAAGGTGGCTTTATGACTTTGCCTATGTTGTTCATGCTCAGAAAGTTTTGCTTCATATAACAGGGAAACTGTAACCAACTTTGCGGACTTTGCTTTGCTTTGCTTTGACAAAATTAGACTGAAAGGGACTCAAAAAGAATAGTACGAAAGAAAACAAGAAGGTGAACTATTAGGTATTACAACTTAATCAAGAAGTGCACCTTTCAGAGAAGAAAAATAAAAATAAAAAGGACTTATCTGAAGGAATATGCTGACTTCAATGATCATGACATGCACTTTGGACTGGATGCTCGATCCGTCTAAACCGTCTAATTCTCAAAATCCATTGTAAACTTCACTTTGAAATTGAGTTCTTTGTCTTAACCATGCTTGTGCCGGGATATATGAAGGCCTAAATCGATCAACGATGCCCTTTGTGGATTTTCACCAATTAACCTCTCTTATTTGTCTTTCTCTCGACTCACTATCGCCTTATAGTGCCCGTGAAGGTTTTCACCAATAAGACTCTCTCATTTTATTTTTCTCTCTTTACAATGGCCGAGGCATCACCGTAATATACCAACTTAGCATTCTCGAAAGTTGATCAGAATGTCTTAGAAGGGGAAGGTAAAAAGAACTATTCAACTGAATTACAACTTTTGGAACCATTATAACGGAAAACGGTCGAAAAATAAAATAAAATCATGCCCCAGTTTCTTTGAATACTAGGAAATGTAGATTTTTGTTTTAGTGCGACCGAACCCCAGAGTGGGGCTGCCTACGTATCCTTTCGGAATCAGGTCGGACGTAGTTCAATTAACATGAACTTGTTTTGATGATTTTTTTTTGTATTTTTTAAATACATTGGTTCCAAAAGCGGGGAAAACAAAGAAATATAAACAAGTCTTCAAAGGGCTAACTAGGGTTAAACAGTGTTTGGGTAGCGAGAATGATAGATTTCGTCATCCCAACCTGAAATTGTTAAGTATACAAATGCCCCAACGGAGTCATGTCAAACATAGTATCTCTTCACCGTATCCGTGTTGACAAATATTTCTGTCACCTTTCCTTATATATCTGCCAAGTGTAAAGCTCCGTTTGACAATACTTTCTTGACGAGGTAAAGACCTTGCCAATTCGGGGCGAACTTTCCTTTTTCTTCTTCCTGGTGCGGAAAGATACGTTTCAAGACAAGTTGTCCTACCACAAACTGTCTTGGGCGAGCTCTTTGTTGGTATAACTGAACAAAACAAACTGCAGCCAAACGCTTTTCATCAATTAAGATCAATTGTTCCAGTCGGGACTTGACCCATTCAGTGTCCTCAATTCCTGCTTCAACAATGATTCGGAGAGAGGGAATCTCAACTTCCGCAGGTATGACTGCTTCAGTGCCATAAACCAGCAAGTAAGGTGTTGTGCCAACTGATGTACAAACAGTTTTTCGGTATCCCAAAAGAGCAAACGGCAGTTTCTCGTGCCATTGTCCAGACCCTTGGACCATCTTCCTAAGAATCTTCTTGATGTTCTTATTTGCAGCTTCAATAGCTCCATTAGCTTTGGGTCGGTAAGGAGTAGAATTGCCATGCTCAATTTTAAATTTTTCACATAACTCCTTCATCAGATGACTATTCAAATTAGCAGCATTATCTGTAATAATGGTTTTTGGAATACCAAAACGACAGATGATGTTGGAGTGAACAAAGTCTACCACTGCTTTCTTGGTGACTGCCTTCAATGTAATAGCTTCCACCCATTTGGTGAAGAAATCAGTTGCAATCAAGATGAATCTATGCCCATTTGAAGCTTTTGGCTCGATTGGGCCAATGACGTCCATTCCCCAAGCAACAAAAGGCCAAGGAGTCGACATAGGATATAACTCTGAAGGAGGCGAGTGAATCAAATCACTGTGAATCTTACACTGGTGGCACTTGCGAACAAAACGAAAGCAATCGCGTTCCATAGTAAGCCAATAATTATCCTGCCCGAAGGATTTTTTTTGCTAGAACATACACATTCATGTGTGGACCACAAACTCCCGAATGCACCTCATTCATAATTATTTCAGCTTCTTTGGCATCCACACATCTCAACAAATTCAAAATTGGAGTTCTTTTGTATATGATTTCCCCACTCAAAAAGAAACCATTATAGAGCCGCCTAATAGTTCTCTTTTGATCCCTATTAGCATGTTCCGGATATTCTCTTATTTTCATATACTGTTTAATATCACATTACCATGGTTCACCATCTAGTTCTACTTCAATTGTATTGCAATAACCATGTTGATACCGAATTTGAATTTCCAATGGATCAATGTGAGTATTACCCGAATATGGAAGGATTGAGGGCAGGGTGGCCAAGGCATCAACTAATTCGTTGTGAAACATGAGAATGTACCTGGACTCCATGGACTTGAACCCTTTGCTAAGATCTTCCACACATTGTCTTTATGGAATGAGCTTGATATCTCAAGTTTCCCAATCACCTTGAGCATGACGAATAAGCAAATCTGAATCTCCCATCACCAACAGTTCATGCACATTTAGATTTATTGCCATGTTCAGACCCATGATGCAAGCTTCATATTCTGTCGTGTTGTTTTTACAGAAGAAACGAAGTCGCGTCGTAGCAGGGTAATGTTGCCCAGTAGGTGATACAAGAATTGCTCCAATACCTACGCATTTGATGTTGACAACCCCATCAAAGTATAGTTTCCAAGTTTGACTGTCATCTTGGACTACTTCTTCAATAAAATTAACCTCTTAATCTAGTAAATATGTGTTCAAAGATTCATATTCATCATCAACTGGGTTTTCTGCTAGATGATCAGTCAAAGCTTGTGCCTTCGTGGTAGTACGAGTGACATAAACAATATCAAACTCTGTGAGTAGGATTTGCCATTTTGCTAATCTACCAGTTGGCATCGGCTTTTGAAAGATGTATTTCAGGGGATCCATTCAGGATACGAGGTAAGTTGTATAGGCCAAAAGATAATGCCTAAGCCTCTGAGCGACCCAGGTTAAGGCACAACATGTTCTTTCCAAAAGAGTATATTTGGCCTCATAGCTGATGAACTTTTTGCTCAAATAATAGATTGCTTGTTCCTTTTTGCATGTGGCATCATGTTGACCCAGAACATAACCAAAGGAACTATCCATTACTGGCAGATATAAAAACAGGGGCCTACCAGGTTTCGGTGGAATCAAAACAGGGGGATTTGACAAATATTCTTTGATCTTATCAAAAACTTCTTGGCACTCATCTGTCCACTTGATAGCGGCATTATTTTTCAACAACTTGAAAATAGGTTCACATGTGGTTGTAAGTTGCGCAATGAACCTGCTGATGTAATTCAACCTCCCGAGTAAACTCATGACTTCTTTTTTATTCTTTGGGGGAGGCAGTTCTCGAATGGTCTTTATATTTGAGGGATCCAACTCAATGCCCCTTCGACTAACTATAAAACCCAAAAGCTTCCCAGAAGGAACTCCAAATGCACATTTGGCTAGATTACGATTGAGATTGTACCTTCATAGCCTTTTAAAGAATTTTTTCAAGTCTTGCACGTGGTCATCTTGTGTTCTGGATTTAATGATCACATCATCAACATACACTTCAATCTCTTTGTGCATCATGTCATGGAATATGGTAGTCATGGCCCTCATGTAAGTTGCCCCTGCATTTTTCAAACCAAATGGCATGACCCTATAACAATAAGTTCCCCATGGAGTTGTGAAGAAGGTTTTTTCTGCATCTTCTTCATCCATCAGAATTTGGTGATATCCGGCATAACAATCAACAAAATATTGGATCTCATGTTTAGCACATTTGTCAACAAGGATATGAATGTTGGGTAAGGGAAAGTTGTCTTTTGGACTTGCTTTGTTTAAATCCCTATAGTCAACACAAACTCTGATTTTCCCATCCTTCTTCGGCACTAACACAACATTTGCTAACCATGTAGTGTATCAGACGACTCTGATCACGTTTGCACTTAATTTCTTCGTGATTTCTTCTTTAATCTTATCACTTATGTCTGTCTTAAATTTCCTTTATTTTTGCTGGATTGATGGAAATTTAGGATATGTGGGAAGCTTATGAACCACTAAATCGACACTCAAACCCGGCATGTCATCATACGACCAAGCAAATACATCTATGTACTCGAACAAAACTTGAATTATGGCATCTCTCGTCTTTTGTTCAGTATAAATGCTTATTTTTGTTTCTCTGGTTTCTTCAGGATTTCCAAGGTTAATTGTCTCAGTTTCATTTAAGTTAGGCTTATTCTAAAATTGATCCAATTCCCTTTTTATTTCCTTAAAAGCCTCATCTTCATCATACTCAACTTCTTGATTCATTATTTTGATATTAGACAACTTTTTAAGATCTGGGCATGAATTACACGTGCATGTAATATTTTTAAAGCCAACATTAACAAAACTGAAAATGATAAGAAATTACAAAAATTAGGGAAATGAAATGACAAAATTTTACTATGAAACTGGAACTTCATTTCATTGAATTTGAAATGATAGAATGATTAACATCAAAACAAAGCAATTAAACTAATATATTTGGATTACAACCCTTAAAATAATCCAAATACAGAAAAAACAGCAAAACAGACTACCAAGACTCCTTCCTGATGGGAAGAGGAGTTGCTTCCCAATTGTTGAGCGAGGTATTTGGACCAATCAGCTGAAAACTTGCACGGCTAGGGCCCTCACCAACTTGAACCATAATGATCTCATAGAACATCTCCTTGAAACTCTGGCAAAGTTCATCAATGTCATTCTGAGTAGAAGGATTTTGGAATTTTTCAAATTGTAGCTTGATAAAAGAGTAGGCAATGTGAGGGATTGGTTTGGACAAATTCCAACCATTCTTTTTATAGGCCTTGGCCCTTTCTATGTCAGTTGATATTGGTTTAAAACCCAAACAAAAAGTATCTTTCTTAAAAAATGGAGCAATAGGGTTCGCAATTCCCTGCAGAGAGGATCCTAATCCTTTTCCTTGCTCATAGCCGTTCCTCAACATCAGTGAAGCTACCATCATGGATGTGGCTGAAAGATGGGGATGCATAATTGGTTTTCCTTCTTCCACTTGGTCCACCTCAATCACCTCAAATGCTTGATATATGAGGGATTCACATCCTTCCTTGGCCTCGATACATGGAATGGACGATTCATTATAGACGGATGAGTCGTCCTCCCCATGAAGAATAATTTCTTGCTTATCATACTCGAGTTTGACCATTTGATGTAGGGTGGATGGTACAACTCTGGCCATATGGATCCACGGCCTTCCCAGAAGAAAATTATAGGAGGTTTTCATATCCAACACTTGAAAGACAATGTTAAAATCAACCAGGCCAATTTTCATGGTGAGTTCGATTTCCCAAATAGTGTCTCTTCCAGAACCATCAAAAGCTCTTATGCTGACACTACTAGTTCGAATTCTGTTACTGTCAATGTTCAGCTCTTGTAGAGTAGAAAGAGGGCATACATCTACACTTGAGCCTCCGTCAATCATGACTTTTTTTACGTAGTGACCTTCACACTTGACCATAAGATGCAAAGCTTTATTTTGCCCAGCCCCTTCCTCAGGCAAATCATCATCGTTAAAAGAAATTTTATTCACTTCAAAGAATTTTTCAGCCATTTTTTCTAGCTGATTCGTCGTTGTCTTTTCTAAAACATATGCCTCGTTCAAAGTTTTGATCAACACACGGCGATGTTATTCTGAGTGCAAAAGCAGAGATAACAAAGATATACGAGCAAGGGTTTTCCTTAGTTGGTTAATGATTGAGTAGTCCTGCATTTTCATCTTCTTAAGGAATTCCTCTGCTTCTTTTTCTGCAATGGGTTCTTTCACTGACAAGTGACTTTCCCTGGCTTGCTTAGATTTTCTCAATTCCTCTGGTGAGTAGCACCTTCCAGAGCGGGTCAATCCCCCCATTTCATCTACTTCTTCAACTATCTCTTTTCTTTTGTATGTCATGACAGTCTTGTTATAATTCTAGGGAATAGCTTTTGTGTTTGTCACTAGGAGCTGCGCAGCATGTCGGATCACAACCGGCTCTGTTATATTTCTCAAACCATTATTCAGAACGATCTTTTGAATGCCCCCCGGGATGTAAATTTTTGGCCCACCCAATTGAACCTCAACCTTTTTGTGCATCTAGAAACATAGAGAATCGTTTTTCCAGAACCTGCCAAGTTCAAACTTGAACTCGCACCTTTCACAATAAACGTTGCCAAATGCGACAGGCTTACTATCATTTTTGGTTCTTGCCCTATGGTTCCAACATCTATCTCTGTCTTGCCAGACTGCTTATAATCCCTATCATCACAAATCATCCCAATAAAATGTGTATTATCATGAGTTTGGAGTGGATTGTTTGTGATATTAGGAGTATCCTCATTGTTTGTTACCACAATTGTCTTTGCTTCAATCAAATTTTCAATGGCTTTCTTTAATGTTTAACAATTTTTGGTACTATGACCTTGGGTGTTAGAGTGATACTCACATCTTGCATTTCAGTCAAAACCTTTTGAATTTGGATTCACATAACGCGGCATGACAGGTTCAATCAACTTCAGCTGCATCAACGTTCGAAATAGGCTTGTATATGATTCTCCAATTGGGGTGAACTCTTTCTTTGGCTCCTGTTCTCTCATATATTCCTGCCGGGGACAAGGATTATATGGTGCCTGAAAATTCGGCCGGAGTTGACGGGAGCCTTGAGGAATCGGTGCCCTTAATTGTTGGTGATTGGGAGGCCTAGCATAAGCCTGAGCATTAAACACAGTGTATTATTGTGGGGAACTGAGTACCGGAGACCCTGAGGTGGATAGTAATGTAGAGTAGAATTGGATTGTCCTTGTTGGAACTACACATAAGAAGGAACTATCCCTCTTTGAACTCCCCCGAACCCAGATACCATCATGGATCCTTCCTCTTTCTTTTTCCTATTTACGAAATTGCCTGACCCGCTTTGAATTGCTTGCGTGGTCGCCTTAAGGGCTGCCTGACTCACAATTTTGCCCGATTTCATGCCATTCTTAACTATTTCCCCGATCTTAATTGCCTCAGCAAAAGGTTTACCAATTGCGGCTAACATATAATGGAGGTAATCAGATCCTGAGCTTTGAGAAAATAGTCAATCAATTTCTGCCTCTTTCATTGGTGGTTTGACCCTAGCAACCTGCTCTCTCCACTTGATTGCATATTCTCTGAAGCTTTATGTTGGTTTTTTCTTTATGTTGACGAGAGAGGAACGGTCTAGCACTATATCAATATTGTACAGAAACTGTTAGACAAAATCTTGAGCCATGTCGTTCCATACATTCCAGTGAGATATGTATTGATATATGAACCATTATGAAGCAATTCCAGTCAAACTTTCCCCCAAATAATCCATGAGTAATTCTTCTTTGCCTCGTGCGCCCCTTAATTGGTTACAATATCTCTTCAAATGGGCGATGGGATCACCATGCCCGTCATACTTATCAAACTTTGGAGCCTTGAAACCGGGTGGCAAATGAACATGGGGGAACATGCATAAATCGTTGAATGAAATACTCTTGTGGCCTCCCAAACCCTGTACGTTTCTCATGGTTTGTTCCGGGCTCTTCATTTTTCTGGTCATTTCCTCTTGTTCTCTATTTTTGTCGGGCTTTTCGATCTCAACCGGGAACATGTTCCGAGGAGTATGCTTGTATGAATCTGGAACTTTGAAAGTCAATTCTGGAGAGTAATATTGGGCATCATGAGCATTCAGTTGTGGATCATTGTTGGACTTTTGAGCAAGAGTCGGTTGAGGAACAATGATGGTATGGAAAATGGGTACAGTAGGTGGTTCATTTCTGAGGGGTGCAGTTGGATGAAGTGGAATAGAGGTACTGGGGATAGTGGGAAGGTTAATGCTCGGACTAAATCCAGGTTGGTACAACGGGTTACTTGTTAGGGAGATGAGCACTTGATTTGCAACTGACACATTATGAAGATCATCTGAAGAACCTATGGGTAGTGGAGGAGGAGCATGTCAATTCGCCCAAGCTTGGTACATCTCTGCCAATTGTTGCTTCAACACTCTTACTTCTTCAACCAGTCCCGAACTTTGTTCGACCAATTGTCCATGGATATCATCATTATCTGACTCATTCTCATTGTTGTTTTCCATGCTACTTTTTTCTTTTGATCTCGTGTTGTAAGGGTGAGTCGTCAGTTTAAACCACAAACCAACCACCTCTGTTTAACTATATCTTTTAGATGAAAAACAACAAACGTGTTAGAGTTAGGCATTTTGCATATATTAATCACACATCATATGTCATGCACCTAATGCCATTTTCATTTCTACAATGAGTTTGACAGGCTTCATGTTTCATCCCGGCTTATTGGTTTATTTTCATCTTGAATTTAGCGTTCTCTTTTATTTCTCTTTTTTTTTTAATTTCTAAAATCCTTTTTTTTCTAGATTAATTATGGTTATGATTGCATACGATGGGGATTGCCTATGTATCATGACGCTGCATGAATCAGACCATTACGTAGTTCAGGAAAATCTGGAATAAAGTAAGTAAACTAACTCTTATTCTTATACAATTGAGATCATGAATGCTCTTAACAAAGAAAATATGTCTTTGGATTTCTAAGTTTTTCTTTTGGAAGACTTCTAAAGAAGAAAGAAATATATATTTTTTTTTAACTTTTGTATTATTACCAAAAGAAAGACTTCTAAATAAGAACAAAAATATTTTTGAATTTTGAGAAGAAATAAAATAAAATATTTTTGATTTTTTTTTTGAAAAGTGGGGGTCGGACCCGATGAAGGTTGCCTACTTATATCACGTCCGGTGAGAATCAGACCTGCGTAGTTCGTAAATATTTCAGGAATAGGATGACACTTTGTGAAAAATTCAGGCTTATTTTGTAATAATATTTTTGGTTAAATATTGGGACTTTCGAAAATCGGTTAAATTTTCTCTCTCTCATATTTTCTTCCTTCTGGTTTTTCCTCAATATTTTTACTTTTAGAAACCGGTTAACATGCACAAACCAAATCAGACATAATGCACAAGTAGCTCATAAGATGCATCAGGATGGTCATGTAATTTTTGGGTACACCTGTCCTAGACGGACCCAACTCCTGTTTTGTGTCCCCAAATTCAAATGCACATGATGCAAACAAACGTTCCTACTAGGGATCCGGTATGAGGCTATGTTATTCTAGATTTAAATCCTAGGGGGAGTATTTTAGACTTGGCTTACCCGTGCGGACAACTTGAGCCGAGGTGGGGGCAACGTACCGGGAGCACGAAAGTCCACCTAGCCTAGTTACTGACCCAACCTTGTTCTAATTGGCATGACTTCTAACAGAAAATTGGGCAACGCGCACGTGTGCACCATAAATTCAGAAGACTCAGAAGGGAGGCGTAAGAAGACAGTTTAATACAACTCAAATAATATCAAAGGATAAATAAGTGGCAATTAGCACATTAGGCCCAAAAAGACAGTAATAACATCAAATAAATAAAGCCAAGTATAAATCAAATTACAAGCTCGAATTTTGAACCCTGAACGGAAGTTAGGGTTCTTGTCCCCAACAGAGTCGCCAGAGCTGTCACACCTCTTTCTTCCCGATACGGGGGATATAGGGAGTTTTTCCAATTTAAGTGACATTAGTCGAAATGGGATTATTTCGTTTATTCAGAGTCGCCATTTGGAATAACTTATGCTGTCCAAGTCACCAGTTTATTTTAAATCCCAAATCGAGAAATTTTTTGACTTCGTTTAAAATCTACGAAACCAGAAAAACTAGGTAAGAAATTCTGTTAACCCGGGAGAAGGTGTTAGGAACTCCCGAATTCCGTGATTCTAGCACGGTCTCTTAGTGATTCACACTTGGTTTATTTTGTCTAATTACTCATTTTAGGACCTATGTTTACCGCTATCAATCACTTTATTACGAAATTTTGAAACAAGTCATGTGTACGTGTACTCGTTTGTTCGGTATGTCAAATTCATGTCACGTGTACGTGTACACAACTAATAACACTTTAGTATAATTTAGAAAAGTTGGTTGAAGTTGCGCGAACGCATACCTCGATTTATTTTTAAAATAATTATAATTATGTCACGTGAACGTGTACACAATCACGATGATAGCCTAAATCGCGCCCAAAGCATTTTTCTACGAATATTAATTTTTAATTCGTACTCGTGTCATGCGAACATGTGCACGATTAATAATATTTTTATTGTTAAGATTGTTCGGCCAAAGTCACGCGAACGCGTACTTTGATTTATTTTGGAAATCATAACTATGTCACGCGGACGTGTACATAATCACGATAATTTATTTATTAATACGCGCCTAAAGAATACTATTGTGTTCATGACTTGTTTCTTTCTCTTAAATTTGAAATTATTGTGAGGCTAAGGATGAGCAATATAATCTACTTCAAACTAAATAAAAAAAATCATAAATACCTTGTATACTTTCCCAAATTTAAACTAACATTTATTATTTTTCTATTGTTCACGAGATTCCTTAGTATTTGCCTTCACTCTGCTTCGACGAAGCAAGTTTTCTATTTGAAGTCATGGATATATCTGACAGTAAGAGCTAACCTACTATAATACTTATCATGAATCAAATGTCATCATAATTAAAGTCCATCCTAGTGTAGTAAATCTTTATAGTCCATATAGATTTCACAAAAAACAAAATAAGTATTCTTAAACATTGTATTAGAACAAAACAAAAATGAAAGAAGTAAATCTCACATTGAACCTTCAAACGAAATTAGTTACTGCTAACCGGACAAAAAATGGAAACCTCGAACGGAACTACGATCCAGATCTCGAAACTCGCCCGAGTCAATGACGCTACTACCACAACGATGGCGACATTGGAGCAACAGTAAAAACAACACACACGAAGGAATCGCCAGAGAACTAATTTCGGCCAAACTCGGCACAAAACGCCACAAAAATCCCGAACCTGTTAGATCTAAACTTGTCTGACATAGAATTAAAGCACACGAGAATAATGGTGATGAAACAATCGCCGGTTTCTTTTCGTTCATCGTCAACGGTGCCACTCTGATGATATAAAGATAGTAGAGCGGGAAGAAGGGAAAGAAGCAACGACTAAGGAAACTCAATGGCTCGCCGGCCAGCTTGCCGGAGGTGGCAGCAATGGCGGATGATGGCCTTCCAAGTTGAAAGAGGCGATGGGGTTAGGTGTATTTGCTTTCTTCTTCGATTGAGAACATGAAAAATATGAAATCAGAAAGGTGAGGGGTAGCTCCAAATTTTTTTTAGTTTTCCTTCCTTTTTTTCAATATTTGCTCTTAGTATTTATATAGAAATCCTATGTCCCTAACTAAATGTCCATGGAGATGAAGAGTGGGGATGTGGGGAAGATCATGGGTGTGTGATGTGGGGGATAGGTGAGAAGTGGGGGTAAGGCATGAGTGAAGTGGGGAAGTTGGGTGTTATATTTTTTTTTTATAGTATTATATATATACTAACCAACTTTTTTTAGACTTAAAAAGAAACTATATAAATAAGAAAACTCACTATTTACACTAAAGTTTAAATTATGCTAAAAAAATACTATTATAACTTATGTTTAAATAAAAGGAAAAAAAAATTATATATATATATATATATATATATATATATATATATATATATATATAT